>JAUTXX010552282.1:0-10266 GCA_032273605.1 Panulirus laevicauda
CCCCCTCCCCAGATATGCCATTTAGTCTCTAACTTTAAGATAATGATCAGCGTTGCCAGAAATGTGAAAGTTCTCTGCCTCACATCAGGAATCTGAAATTTCCTTTTTAGGGTCTGTAGCGGCGGTGGTAGCGGTGCCTGTGGTGATTGATAAGGGGTCTCTGGTGACCGTGAGGACCCTGTGGGTCAGGGTGGATGATTATAGGTTATGAGGTGTGTGAGGAAGGCGAAGGATGAGGAGGTGAGGGAGAAGGAGGAAGAAGAACATTATAGAGTGAGGTATTTCAATTTTTCTTTAATTTTCTAAAGTGTTTGTGTTCCACTCTGCGTTTTCTTCACTGGTGTGAGCGGAGGAGATGCGACCCTTCCCTAATCTGTTGTAAAACAGACCATATAGTATCGTTGTTATTTACATTAACTAGTGGTGAATCTCTGCTGGGATTTATAAAGAAATGTAGTATACCACACACACACACACACACACACACACACACACACACATTTATAGACATACACACATACAAAACACGCAAATATACATATATGCACATGTATACACATTCTTTCATAGGCACATATACCAAACGTGAAAGTGAGACACATACGTTTACACAACAAAGTTTTGGTAACAGCCAAACTCATACGTAAACACCAACACAGTCTTAAACTGAATTTCATACACTTTAGCTATACATGATTACATACAGCTTTCATACACCATAAAGCATCCATAGCTTCTCATACAGACACAGCCACAGTATACAGAAGATAAGACACTATGACCAGCTCTCGTTCAGCCGACCCCAAGGCACATGACATGACTACATACATGTCTGACTTGACCCGAGATTCTGTGTTAGCCATCACATGACCACCTACCCGTCTAGCCTGACCTAAGCTAACCGTCTTACCCTTCACTTGACGTACCTAACTTGACCCAAGGGTCGACAGGTGAAGGTATATATTGTAACCACTAGAGGTTAACCCCTTCATTATATGATATAGCCACTGACTTATATAGACAATATAGACGATACACATAGGAAGAGAGAGAGTATGTTTTAGATGATAAGTATAGCAGAGAGTGTGTTGAGAGGATCAGACAACTATTAGGTAACAATGAATAACCATGCGAGCTGGATTACAGATTTTGAAAGTTTATTTGAATCTTTTTGCCTATCTTAACGCCTTGGTTTGGCTCCGGTACTCAGAATTGTACTAAATTGAAGAACTGCGTTACATTTATAGAGAAATTTGGTGTTGAATTTGTATCTGTTCTTCGACAGACAATGGAAAGGTGTACGTTGCAATCCTTGTGTCACAATGTATGCAAGTAACCCGTCCTCAAGCTTATCTTTTTATCTTGTACTGTACAAGCAGGTGAGTAAGTGATTGTGGCAAGACGGTTTGTTTTTCAGGAGATGATATCTCTTATCTCACCACCTGTGGGCGTCCTTGGCTCTGGTTGAGACACCGGCTAGCCACCTCCTGGCCTGTAGTGAGGAAAGAATTATAATGCTTTACACTCCCACCCATACACGTTAACATGTAAGGTTGACTTTGGCTTACACTGCCTCTCCTCTTATACTCTTGTATTCACTTTCCATTCCATGAAACTTTACATATGATGCTGACATGATTAGATATGATGAATTTTGTCTCATTTCATCTTTGCCTTTTCTTTCTAACCATTTCCAATCTTCAGAACTGGATCAGGATGATATACACGACCCCTTACACCTCCAACACACGTGGCCTCACACCCGGTGTGTGTGTGTGTGTGTGTGTGTGTGTGTGTGACCATGCAAACCACCTCCTCTACACGGCTTCATAATCGCTCACCCTCAACCTGATTCTGACTCATCGGGTTGAGTCACATCGCCATTCACCTTTCCAGCCTGGTACACAAACTGCCTTCACTACGCAGCTCCAGCAATCACTGGCCTCATCTGACGTGCCTCTACCGAGCCTCAACGTCTCTCTCATTGAATCTGTCTCTCTCATCTGTTTCTTATTTTCCTTTTTTCTCATCCGTTTTGTTATGTATCTTTCTAACTCTCTCCTCATCGTACGTCGTCCGCGTGAACGTAAAAACTCAGCAACGCCTTATCAGTCCACTTTATCCTACGACAAGCATCGTACAACTCTCTTATTTTCCTCCAGTCTCACGTTTTCCTCGAGCCTTTACTTTCTCTTTCCTCCAAACACTTTCTTTTTTCTTTCTTTCTTACCCTCGAGCTCCCTTCCGTTCTCACTCCACTCTGACTGTTACTTCAATCTTTATCTCCAGCCTTACACACTACTCTATGCCAGACTTGTATCTCATATTCTTGAAGTTACACGTCATCATTTCCAAGTTACACGTCATCATTTCCAACATAATTTCTGTGTCTGTTGGTCGTACAACATCACGCAGAGCAACAGCAACATCAGGAGAGTCAGCGTAGCCCGGGAAAGTCTGTATACACGTTCAGTAAACGTTGTTAGTCAGTATATCAGCTTATCGTTTCATCGGACGAGGTGGCCGAGTGGTTAAGGCGTTGGACTGCTAATCCAATACGGTCTCCGTGCGTGGGTTCGAATCCCATCCTCGTCGGAAAGAAGTTTTACATATCTTTAATCTTAAGAATTTCCGTCGACCGGAAAGGCCCTCACTGGCTTCGTATGTCTTGATTTGATGCATCGATTTAATAACTCCTATCGTTGACATCTTCATCTAAATATAACTGGATAGAAAACGTGGGATGACGAAAAACAAAACCACATGTGCGATGGCCGGGAATCGAACCCGGGTCAACTGCTTGGAAGGCAGCTATGCTCACCACTATACCACCATCGCCTTGAGTTACATGTGCTCGGTAGAATGTCATACTCAGACACACTCACTCTCAACTCTCTCTCTCTCTCTCTCTCTCTAACCACAAGCTATTAAGCAAACACTTCCCGAACTAATGCTTACATTAACAACTTCGTGGGTCACTTAACCGGAGTCAGACTTAGTCATTATCTACGCGCAAGATATGTCTCTCTCTCCAGACAACACCTGTAATGAACACCTCTCGGGAAACTCATCTATAAAAGCCTGGTTTCCCATCTCATGAGGAGTGTGTAACAACTCGGCTTTGACTCGAGGCAACAGTGACTTGTCTGAGTGTATCTGATCTTGTCTGAGTGTATCTATAGTCACGTACGAGTGTATCTGGTCTATCTGCCTGTGTCTTGAGTATATTCTTTGAGAGTATCATAATTTTTCCCCATGCTTTTTTATTTGTCTGTGTTAAAAGTATTCTTAATTCATTCTAATTAACTTAAGACGACTCTCAAGTCTTTCCTGAGTGTGTCATAACTTGTTCTGCTTGACTTAAAGGCCTCGTGACTCGTCTTGTTTGAGTCTTATCACGACATCCCTCCCACACAGTCCTCACAGCCCCTCCCACACAGTCCTCACATCCCCTCCCACACAGTCCTCACATCCCCTCCCAAACAGTCCTCACAGCCCCTCCCACACAGTCCTCACATCCCTTCCCACACAGTCCTCACAGCCCCTCTCACATCACCCATGCGACACTCCCTTCCACTCCTACCACCATTGATACCACTGTGGCGAACCACAACATTCTAACAACCTGTGTAACAAGGTGTGGTAACAAGGTAGGCTGGACGAGTGTTTGCGTTTAGAGAGACTCGCACACGCAATTGTTTATGCTTCTTACACAAAGACTCACTCGACGGTGTCAAGGTTTGATCGAAATGAGGTTTCTGTGTGTGTGTGTGTGTGTGTGTGTGTGTGTGTGTGTGTGTGTGTGTGTGTGTGTGTGTGTACATTCATCATCTTCAGAGGAGGTTATCAAGTTAGGAACGTATGAGGTCAATACAATCATTCTAAGGAGCAGTGACGGTGAGATGTGGTAATTTTATAGGAGAATGTCTGAAAGAATGGCTATACTGCCAGGGGGCAGCTGCTGGTAACACTGGAGCGGGGAAAGTGGGAGTTAGCAACACCTGAAGGGTGGCAGAAGGCTGTTATGATTGCTGGTACGCCATGAAGGATTAGCAACGCTTGCAGGGTGGCTGAACGGATTGATAGCACTGATGCAGTGCTGGAGAGTCCTAGTGCTATAGCAGTATGGTAGTATGGTAGGGCAGAAAGGTCCTGGTATCATGGTAGCTTACCTGGCAGTAGGTACATTTACAAGACTATCGACTTGGCCAATAGGCTTGGCAACCTTGGGAAGGTGGCATATGAGAGTTGACGATACTGTTAGGTCGGCAGTAACAGCAAGTTATACTGCCTGGGTGGCTGGAAAATTTGTCCACACCCCTGCTGGGAGGCAAGATTTACTGAAAGCACTTGCAGTGTGGCAAGCAGGGATGATAAATTTGTAGGACCCACTCCTGAGGAAGGGGATGGAGGTTTGGCAACCGCTGCGAGACAGACGAATAGCGTGACAGTGCTTAGGGGCGTGGCAATCCCGGAGAAGGAACCGAGGGTGTAGCAATGCCTTGGGGACCGACTAAGGTCATGGCTGTGCCTTGGGGACATGACGAAGGGCTTGGAAGACTTGAAGGAGGGCCTAATGGTGTGGTAGTGCCTAGAGTTGCCGCTGAAGGCGCGGCAATGCCAGGGGGCGCGGCTGAGGGTGTGGCAGTGCCCGGGGGTGTAGGCGGCGCATCATACTGTAGTGGTGGATTCATCACCCCTGGCAGCAGAACCCTCACCCCAACCTTCCCATTCACCAGAGCCAGCGAGGAACCGAACACCACGACCTGACGGACGATTCTTGGCAACAGATCAGTGGTGAGTGAATGTCATTCTTCAGACGGTAATCGTTAAAGTAAAAAATGTGAAGGTCGAGTAGAGGGCCATTCCGACGTGATAGCAGTGTGCAGTGGACTGAAAAACCACATAACAATCCAGCCGAAAAATGAAGTCTGGAACTTATTCGCGGGGCTGTGACGCGGCGGGTGGGCTGTGTGTTTGTATGCTGTTGGATTTAATGGTTGTCGACTGCCGGGTGGTCATTAAGCCGGAACCTTTAACACGGGCGTCAAACATGCTGTGTGTCGGAGGCGATGATTTATAGCAGCGGATGTAGAGTCCGGTAATGAAGGCAAATGCATCAGAACACCGCACCGGACGGACGCCCCTATATCTACTCATTGTTGTTCTCGCGGTGTTGATGGTGTATCGCTAAATAGACTACCCAGAAGTCCGGTCATTCAAGACTAAAAAGTAACAGAAGACAGGGAACTTTCTCCCCGAAACCCACACACACACACACACACACACACACACACACACCCCTGAAGCGTTTATATGGTGAAGAACCTAAGGATGTTTTTTTTTTTCTGTGCACTCAGTGAGTCTACCGACGAAACGATCACATAAATGCCTCTTGAACGAGTGTATTGTGCCGGCACTTAGCACGTTAGTAGTTCAGTATTTCAGTGTTCAGCGACCCTTTGTGTGAACAAGTACATACCTATATCGGTGTGGAACTTCCTCTCTCAGGTCTTAATGCATAGCACGTACAATAATTCTTCATGCTTGTGTGTTGGTTCCACAGACTTAGAGTCAGTGATTGGATCGTTCTCGCGTTGACCATATATACCGCATTTTGGATGTATTTCAATGAAATTTTCATAGTTTTTTCAACACATATTTAGCTTTAGCCTCAGGATACCGTATTCTAATCCATTTACTCCAAAGCCTGTCGAAGAATTTCATATCTTGGTACCTGATCTATGAATCACTTGCGATAAATGTAACATTCATCCACAGTCTCATCTCTCAACAACTCATAATATCTTATGATCTTGGTATTGATAATAACTTGGAAAATCTTACAATAAGTCTTATCATTAGCTACTGATTGTTTCCTTACTCGTGTATCAATTTCTACCATCCTTCCGTCAAGTCTCTAGATTGAAGCACTCCAGTGTTACGAGACAGACAGGCAGACAGACATGAATGACAGACAAAAATTCACTACTGTGACCTGAAATAGCAAAACTATCAGTGTCATTAACGCTCGTTTTAGCAGCAGCAGCAGAAGCTCTGACTCCAGGAAGAACATGATTAGGAAAATGTTGTCACACCGTAGAGTCAACAACTCACCAACGTAGAAGTTGTAACACCAGTGTAGCAGTAGTAGGAACACCAGTGAGACCAGTAACAGGAGCAGCAGCCGGAGCAGTAGCGCTGGTAAGTGTTAAGCAGCCGTCGTGATGGCAAGGGAAGATAAGGTACTGGGAAGATGTTAGCGGCCACTTAGCCTCCCTCCACACCATGTAAGGCGACGACGATCTGCTTCTCCCTCAGCAACACCTGGAGGAGTCCTCATCGCACCTCCCTGCTTCACGTGGTAGCTCGCCGGATGTGACGACCCTCCTTGCTACTACAAGAAGACCCTCCTGGACGGCACAGACCTGTCACAAAGTCCTCACTGACTCGAAATATCCCACTGTTTGTGTGCCTTTCTACCACAGTAACCCCCGGAGCAAGCCCTTCGCACCTTTATTGATGCAGCACCTCGCTGTAGGCGACGAAGACGAGGCGGTGTACACGGAGACGTCATTAAGGGCACTTAGTCTCACGCCTCGTACCCCAGCCAAACATCTATCAACTTCCAATCTATCTTGCTTTAGTTTTTTCTTCCCCAAGTGAACCTTTCCGACAGCGGCCAAAAGCATATCGCTTGTACTTGATCGTTTTTGTTTTTCTTCAACTTAGCAATAATAGATAATCGATGATTAATGACAAATTCTTGTTCGCTAGTTTATTGTCGGAAAAAGAAGAGATAACAATTTAAGCAAAGCACTATAATCACCCTCCTGATAACGATACCCCCGAGGAGTAGACCATTAGACCTGCCGAAGATCTTTAATCATAATGATCTCAAATAGAATTTCTCTCTTATGGACATTAACGAGTAATATGAGACTAAGAGCAACACAGGCGTAAGAAAAATGTGGTAATAGTTTCTAATTAGTGGCGTTGGGTACCTGGCTAGTGAGAGCATCAGTGGTGTTGATATCCTAAGGTTCGATCCACCTTGGGTTTTACAACTCTCTAGGGGGACGTATGACCATACTGGAGTGATGGTCAGCCAATATAACTTGATTTTTCTTTACGATATCGACATTTTCACCCAGCCAGTACAGCGGTAACTCAGGGCAACGCCCCTGAAGCTCTGACATTAACTTTGTTCAAGTCTACATTCTTGGGCTGAGGCATGTGACCGTAGTACACTCCACCTGCAGGCACCCTCACTCCAGCAGACGCATATTTTCTGGCTCACGTAACCGAAAGGAACAAACATTCTTCACATACACGCACTTTCACGTAACCGAATACGCATGTATCCGAAGTCATGATTACCGGAAAACTGAATTATTTCCAGGTTCGGCCGTTCGGTAGTACTGATAGTTTTGGAACCCAAGTACTGGAAATGAAGATGTCTGTGTGACTTGCAGGTGGTTACCCTGTTATGACACAACTAACCTCCAGGTCTCACAGGGGTCTACAGAGATGATGCAGCTTTCGATGATGGCCCATGGCTACCATAGAGTCATGACGAGGCATAACAAACCAGAAGACTCCTTTCCATCCACCGCCTCTCACTCCCATCGACTCATTAGCCACCAGGAAATCAGCCCCAGGAGGAACACCATGTAGTAGGGAGAGAGCCACTGCCATGCAAACTTTATATGAAAGTGTTAACGGATTACCATGATCATTGAAGAGACTAAATGCTGTCTTGTAGCTGTTGTAGAGGTTCAGGTCCCATACTGTCCTCAACGTACGCTTCCTGATCCCTTGATGCGTCCTTGATGAATCAGAATATATCAGGACAACTCATATGTCTCGACGCAAAGTAAGAAGAAAAAGAAAAAGATATGGAGGAAAATATCTGATCCCAAGGCTGAGTGTTTGTATCATTGTCCACCTGATGAAGATGGTAACCTCGCCCAGGATGTGGGACGAGGAACCTTAGATACTGACTTTGTAAAGAGCCAAAGCTGGTGAAGGAAGATGGATGAAAAAAAGAAAGAGGAAATACGGTAAGATATGCAACGTTAGTTCGCTGCCTTTTTACAGCGGAAGTAAACATCAGTCAGAAATGTTGATGAAAACGAAGAACAAAAATAAGTGTATAACAAGAACTGGACTATCGGAGAGGGTGATGCCAGGAATAAACACAAGCTAACTATATCTTTGAAGAGAAGAACAAAAGACACCAGCATCATTAGTGGACACGCTCCCAATTTACATAATTCATAAGAAAGTTGCCCTGATCCAAGATTATCTATAGATACTTATCTGTCTCACAGGTAGACAGAGGCGACCAGCTACATGGGGATCGCCAGTAATGAAATTCATCAGATAAGTCTTTGATCTCCTGTCGGGGAATCGAGCCAGACCACAGCATGAGATGGGAGGTTACACCTCATTAACGCCCTCATAATCGTACCGTCGAGATTGTTCACCTGTAAGTACGATGTGCACCTCATTAGGTTTGATCTCTAGTTCCTCAGGTAAGGATCTCTTCACATCCTGCGTGTGATTCCTTCTTCTTAAGAATGACCCTTCAGCACGACGGTACGACCCCTGAGCACGATGATGCTACCCTTCAGCACGACGGCACGACCCCAGAGCACTCTAGTGCGACCCTTGAGCAGGACGGAACGACCCCTTGAGCCCGATGATAAGACCATCATGGTTTGATTACGTGATTTTTGAACCCATTCTTAAGTTTCGGGATGAAGAGCAGGCCATAAACACGTAAAAGCTGTGTCGTCGCCCTCAAGAGTCATACCGCCGTGTGCAGAGGATGACATAGACATATTTTCACTTGAACGGCGTCGTATATGTTGCTTTTGTATTTTACTCCCGGATTATCTTGGTGTTACAACTCAGACAGACATAGTACAGGCATCAGTAACAGCCGTACCTATAGCCAGACAGCCAAGTGATAATTACCTGTATCCTTATATGACTAGAACGAGTCAACACAACTACCCTGCGAGCCAACAGGAGCTACAAGAGGGATTACATCATCCACCAGACAATCAAGTGTAACAAAACACAACCACAGTAAACTCTCCGAGACAGACAAGCATTTCTACAATCGCTACAAATCACTACATTTCGTCTTATCTACGGCCCAATAATGAGGGTAAACACAGAAATGATGCTCGGACATGAGAATCAATTACAGACTGTAGCTGACGGTGGAGTCAGAGGCCGGAACGGCTGTACCCAATTAACAGTTCCTCACAACTATAGTGTAAACGCCTGCCTCATACCGAAACCTCATAAATTTTTCTGAACGCCCAATTAAAGTGAGGACCGCAGGGGCCACGTAACCGTAGCACAAAACCTACAGGGAAAAAGAGCCCTGTCCACCACAGGCAGACGAAGGCTGAGGAGTGTAGGGTTTTGTGTAGGATTGTCAGCCACTTTGCTCTCGGTAGTTAGGTCTGTCTTGGTGATGTTGATGTGAATATCTGGACTTGATAGTAGGGAGTTTGGATCTGTTGGAGGTGCCGGTGGAGGAGGAGGAGGAAGTGTTGGAGGTGCCGGTGGAGGAGGAGGAAGTATTGGAGGTGGTTGGGAAAGATGTGTTGGGGATTGTGGTGAAAAAAGTGTTGGAGGTAGTTACGGAAATGCCATATTGAGTGAGGAAGTAGAGGAAGTGTTGGAGGTTGAGGAGGGAGTGCCATATCGGGTAGGGGGAGGGTGGCAGCAATGGTGGTGGACAGAGGGGAAGTGTTACCATGGAGGAGGGACAAGCGTTACCACCATGTTGACGTACGACGGGAAAGATAATCAAAGACCAAAAACACGAAATGAGAGAAATGAGAAACAAAACTGGTTGGTTGAAAACATGTAAAATGGCGAGAACGAATTGTAAAAATCATTGGAATAATGGGAATATGTCGGCCATGATGCAGGCACCGTGTATGTCGGACATAGCCATGTTAATAACCCGCTTCCTCAGGTGAGCTTGCCTGGCGAGTCATCAGTCATGCGTGTGGTGAGACTCCCAGGAGGGTCTTGACTTGTGAGTCACTAGATACGTGTGTGGTGAGGCTTTCCCAGGCTGAGGCAAGACTGGTGAGTCACCAGTTATGCTATAATACTGGTTATAACACCAGGAGAAAAAAGACCATTAAAATTCTTGAAGGTCTTCTCTCTCTCTCTCTCTCTCTCTCTCTCTCTCTCTCTCTCTCTCTCTCTCTCTCTCTCTCGCTCTCTCTCTCT
>JAUTXX010552293.1:0-10266 GCA_032273605.1 Panulirus laevicauda
CTCTCTCTCTCTCTCTCTCTCTCTCTCTCTCTCTCTCTCTCTCTCTCTCTCTCTCTCTCTCTCTCTCTCTCTGCGGACTGACGAGCTGGCGTATGTCCAGCGTGAGCTCGACCAAGATTCAGTGAATTCATTGTTGGACGCTGCATTCGGACCGGCGTCCGGTCTTGCTAAATCAATAGGAAATGTTCGGTGCACTCCGGATGTCATGGAACCTTTGGTCCAACATTGATTACATTACCCGAAATAACGTCCAGTAATGCCTAACACTGCACCATATAACCCCTGGAATTGTGAACCTTTCCATGTCTTCCAGTAATGCCTAACACTGCACCACCCTTGGAATTGTGAACTTTTCCATGTCTTCAAGCAATGCCTAACACTACACCATATAACTTCTGGAATTGTGAACCTTTCCATGTCTTCCAGCAATGCCCAACACTGCACCACCCTGGAATTGTGAACTTTTCCATGTCTTCCAGCAATGCCTAACACTGCATCATATAACCCCTGGAATTGTGAACCTTTCCATGTCTTCCAGTAATGCTTAACACTGAACCATATAACGCTAGAACTATGAACCTTTCCAGAAATGGAAGGGCCACTTTGATCACGTCTGGTCCCCTCTGCTGTTCACTTCATTCCTTCTCTACCCTTCATCACAGTGTCCTATGGTCTTCCAGAACTGTGGAACACACGTTGCTTTCAAAGCTATCGAACTACGTAATTGTGATTACTGATGTGTATTATAGGGGTAGGGAGATTTACCTTTGCCTATATGTAATTACCTGTGTGACTGATACTGGGAGGGAAGTTCTACTTTCATGGGGTCCCCATCTCATGAATATTCGATTGCCATACGACTTCTTGGCTTTGATACTGCCAGCAGTCACAATATCCTCTCTCATTTGACTCCAGCCATCCGCTCATATCGTACTTTAGAAAAACTATTTTGTCGTCTGTTGTAAAGAGTTTTCTGCCTTATTTCCACTAAGGTGGGACCCTCTAGCGAGAGGTTGAGTACAGTGTTCGACCCCCACATACGTCCCTGACATACGCTGATTCCTAGTCATCATTGCCTGTCAGATGATATTCGCACTGGGTTTTTCTTTAACTATATCTCATCCTCATTACTTGCATTTACTTAGGTCAGATTCAAGTTGTGGGTGTGTGTGTGTGTGTGTGTGTGTGTGTGTGTGTGTGTGTGTGTATACTGAAGATTTAGATTATCATTACGGATGATACTGAATACATATACAACAAACAAACAAAAACTATCCCAGGTAGCTCCATGAAATTCCTTTATTGCCTCAGTCCAGCACCGAATCATACCAGCGTCTCAACTTTATCCAAGAAACCTACATTTTGAAGTGCTAACTTTTGAACGACTAATTATCTATTGCAACACAGTAATTTTAATTAATCATCAGCATTAATAGATTCATACACGTACGTACATTACACACATTCGGTGATATCAAACTGCATTTGTTTTGAAGAAAACCTTTCGAAGGATCTGAAAACATCAGTGTTCGAGAAGCTTCGCCTCTTGAAGAATGTTCTACAGTTCATACCAACTTCTTGGTGAACAGAGATAACGCCTGGGTTTATGAAGAACTCCTTTGAAGAACAGGAGACAACATCCAAGTTCATAAGGACCTCCTGAAGGAGGGGAGAAATTCTGCAGGTGATGAGAGAAGCCTCGAGTCTCTCAGCTCATGAAAAACTTCTTGAAAAAGAATATATCGAAGTTTCACAGCCCGAACGATCCTTTTGAAGATCATTAAACTGTCCAGTAATTTACGAGGAGTTCATGAGAGACTGTGAAACTTCGACACGACTTCAAGACGCAAGAGAAAAAATAAATATATATATATACTTTGAAAATGATATGGAAAGTCCTTCGAACTTTGGCTTCCTGCTTATCGTCTGTGATTACGACCATCTGGATAGGATCGAAGTGAGGGTAAATGCTTTCCCTGCGAAGGTAACCATGGGATATAAGAGGCTCTCATTAGATCACTATTTGCGATTTCTTACAATGATTACGAACGTATCGTCGACGCCACCATCAGGAGGAGCAACTTTACTCACTCGCTCCAGAATGAGAACTGGGGATTCGTACACTGGTAGACGGGGAAGCGGGAAAAGGAGATCGGTTTGAGAATTCGGGAAAAGCGGCATGAAAGATAGGGAAATTGATTTAGCACTGTGAATCAGAGGAAAGGTGGACTAACTTCTGACGTATTTTCCATGCCAGCTCTAACAGTCGCTGTCATCCCCAACAAATTCCACCAGCACTTACGTACTCTTGCCAACGCTTGCTGCCATCCCCAACACTTGCCTCCATCACCAACTCTCCTAACACTCGCTGCCATCGCCAACATTTTTCCACCAAGTCTTACCAACGCTCGGGGTCATCACCAACACTCACCGTCGTCACCAACATTCACTGCTGCCATCACCAACACCCTCTGAAGTCACCAACACTTATCACCAGACCAACAATCACCAACATTATCGCCATCACTAACGTCTTCAGCAGCATTCACCATCATTACCAACATCTCTAATCTTCACCAACATTCTCCATCACCACCACTAACAATCATCACTCACCAACCTTCACCACCACTAGCAACCATCACCATCACTCTCCACCATCATCACCAACACTCACCATCACCGTCTACTACCATCGCCAACATCATCATCATCCACACTTGTAAATTTCACTTCACTCATCACCATCACCAACAGTCCTCCCCACCTTCATCAGCCCCGAAAAAAATCACCAACATTTACCATTATCGCTATCACCAACACTACTCACCAACATCTACAGTGATCACCATCACCAACACTCAGCATTATCATGAGTTTTAACATTTTCTTAGTTTGTATGATCATAAATTATTCTCTAATATTTCTTTATATATTTATTATTTCCTATATATATATATATATACTATTTCCTTTATGTTCACTATTTCCCGAATATATTTCTTTTCTCTTTTCTTCCCCAGCAGACCAGCAGGTAAGAGGGAATCTGCTTTGACCTAAACAGTTTTTGATGAATAGATTTGTTCATCTTTACACCCGAAGCAATGGACCACCAACAAGTAAGTAACAATTTTAAGTCGTCACTTGAATTCGAATGGGGCAGTAGGGATTCCACTTCTCCATCAGGACACTTAATACAGTGAGTGACTTTCTAAAAAGGGAATATGTGAAAGTACTTGGCTTTCTAGACGAGTACCTGGCTTGAAGTTATTAGAAAAATGGTTTAAGAGGATTTCTCTCTTAAGTTTGGCGTCGAATCTGTACGTATGTAGCCCCTTTTACTTTCACAGACAATCGCTAAAGGATCCACTAGTCTGTTCTCCATGCCATTTGCTCTTAATCTCCTTCTGTACACCACCATTTCTCACCGTGATCTCTCTTGCTCACCACCATCTACACCCACGATCATCACCACCACTAACTATCATCTCCAACACTGCCATCCCCAACAGCACTCGTTACCGTCAGCACCAACACACAACTATCATTAGTACATACCGCCATCTCTAGCACCAACACTCACCAACCACCATCACCAACACACACCATCATCACCACCACCACCATCTCCAACAACAAACACTGACCACCATCACCATCGTCCAACGTCGCCACCATCACTCACATACCGTCACCAACCACACTCAACCGCTCCCATACCAGGACAGTCATTATCGCCATCAGTATCAGCGTTACCCACCAACCATACCACAGTCACCACCAACACCAGAAGCACTCAGACACCCTCACCAACAACATCAATGCCCCAGCTACACCAGAACTACATTGACGTATCAGCCCCACAGTGTATTATTGATGATCAGACTCTTGCGTTTCAGAAACACTTGCCAACAGTCCATGACTTTAATGTTTTAGTGTATTATTGGTTCGTTTGGTTCGTTCTCCATCCTCCCCTGGTGTTATTCTTCCTCACGTACCTTCAGAGCGTTTGACTACAGGAAGAGTTAAAGAGATCAGTCGCCAGGAAAGTCTTAAAGTTGATGAAGTGAAGGAAAAGAATTTCGACAACATTCCCCATTCACAAACGAAGGCTGTGATAATCCTGTGGTATGACGTTGCCGGAATGCCTCGCCCAACGTATCGTACCGTACAGGATATGCTTACTGACAACATAATCACTCCCTTTCCAAGTCTATGAATTCAAGACACTTTACGGCGAGATTATTCCATCGTGTATACGTAAAAGAATTGAATGAAAGTGTTCAGAGTTAACGAGAGATATTTCGTTGACTTGAGGACATAGATGACATCCCCGGCTGCAGATGGGACATAGACTGCATTCAAAAGAGACGCTGCCACCAACCAGCGCTTTTAACCTACAGAGCTTTTCTAGTCAAATGGACTGGAGTAGTGGGGACATTTTACAGTCGTATTCATTCGTAGATTATCTTATGGTTGGCTGCTTCATTCCCCACTGTGATGCTCCCGTTATCCTCTCTATATCTGTACCCGATGTTCACCTAAGTGGATTAACTTAGTCACACCAGTTATCGCCAGCAGTAGCTTGGGGAGTTTAGTCGGACCTGACGCTGAACATATTTTTTTTCTCCCTCCACATTATCGAGATATATTCGAATGCCGCGTCAGTTGCAGCGTTGCGGAGTAACGAGAACGCGCAGATAGAGAAAGCCAAGAGTGGCAAAGACCACCAGGAGTTGAGGCAATATGGTGGTTCGTCATTGTTGATCTAATGTTGTGGTTCTTCAGTGCTGAGCCACTATGGTGGTTCTTCAATGCTGGGCCTATATAGGGGTTCTTTAATGCTGAGCCACTATGGTGGTTCTTCAGTGCTGGGCCTATATAGGGGTTCTTCAATGCTGGGCCAATATATTGGTTCTACAACCCCGTTTCTGAATGTTCTAGTAGTATGGATTGTATCTAATTTCCTCTCTCATCTGCCAGTGTTTGGTACGCAACAAAGCAGTGTTCTGTTGTTATGGGACTAAATGCTGAACTTGCGAAACAGAATTGTGTCTGCGAATACTGAGTCGAAATGGGATGCCATATGTTCGTTCTATAAAGCAATTTAAGGTGCCAAAAGACTCAGACATCGCAGCTAGGCAACAGTTTCCTTATATGTATATATGTCACCTGCATATATATGTATAAGCAGGTGATCACTTACAGTCAAAATGAAGGCATTCTCCTCAGTAGAAAACTTCATAGCTTCGCCATAGCTTTTGCTGGAGGAGAAAGCTTCTCATTCACATGAACTAATCTGTCGAATCTTTTGGTGGATTGACGGGGCTTGGTTTGGTTAAGGGTCGGTATCATTTGCCGTTTTGTGAAACTTACGTGAAAGCGGTTCATAAAATCCAGTGCTTTTATGAGACTGTGTGAGATATATGAGACTATTGAGCTATATGAGACTGTGTGAGATATATGAGACTGTGTGAGATATATGAGACTGTGTACGAGATATATGAGACTATGTGAGATGTATGAGACTGTGTGAGATATATGAGACTGTGTGAGATATATAAGACTATTGAGATATATGAGACTGTGTGAGATATATGAGACTTAGTGAGATATATGAGACTTTGTGAGATGTATGAGACTGTGTGAGATATATGAGACTGTGAGATAGGGGAGGTTATCTCTGTACACTACCTTCTTCCACCTGGCGTCGTACACTTGTGCTCCAATTTATTTCCCACTGATCGTCTGATATATCTCAATGATGCCTCTGATATTTATCACTGATGTCGATACTTTCCCTGATATGGTAGACACTTCTCCCTGATATTGTCGAAACTTCTCCCTGATACTGTCGACACTTCTCCCTGATACTGTCGATACCTCTCCCTGATACTCTCGACACTTCTCCCTGATACTCTCGACACTTCCCTGTTACTGTCGATACTTCCCCTTATACAGTCGACACTTCTCCCTGATACTGTCGACACTTCCCTGCTACTGTCGACACCTTTTCCCTGATACTGTTGACACATCTACCTGATATTCATGGCAGTTCCTAATACCTTCAATAGACGGCTGTTGGACCCCACAGTGCAACGCGCAGGAGCAGGGTTGTTGGTCGTCCTTGTAGAAGCAAGAGACATCTTGATGACGAGTCGACAGGGCAGGTTTTTCTTGCCACTAATCATGAGTATCAAGGACCAACTGACACCTAAGAGGTAGACTCAGCTCAATACATGAGAGGTAGATTTAGCTGAACACCTGAGGAGGTAGATTCAGCTGAGTACATGAGAGGTAGACTTGGCTGAACACCTGAGGAGGTAGATTCAGCTGATTACATGAGAGGTAGACTTAGCTGAACACCTGAGGAGGTAGATTCAACTGAGTGCATGAGAGGTAGACTTAGCTGAACACCTGAGGAGGTAGATTCAGCTGAGTACATGAGTGGTACACTAATCTGAATACTTGTGAGGTAGACTCAGCTAAACACTTGAGAGGTAGACTGCTAAACACATGACACGTAGACTCAACTGTACACCTTCTAGGTTGACGTAGCTGAACGCATAACACATAGTGGACCTCAGCTAACCACCTGAGAGACAGACTCAGCTGTTGGAAGGCGGTGGAGCTAATGAGGCAATCATTCCGTATCAGTCACTTCCTTCATCATCAGGGGACGCCAGCAGCTGAGACATCAAAATACGCTACCATTACCTCGGCCATTGCGTCTGTCACAGTTACAACAGTGAGGACTGCTGAAACCATTAGGATGATAGCTGTTCCTCACATCACACGGTCTCAGGTAACAGCGGCATTATGACCCTTTAGCTCTACGCCATTAACACCATTAATACCCACGGTTTTAGACACACATCCCCACCATTAGAATCACCATTAACCCAAAGGCCTACACCCGCTTCATCGGGATTAACAATTGACTGTCAACTCTATGTTTATCTCGATCCTGGACAACTGAACCTACTATAAATTAGCTTATCAACGAGCATTTCTCTTGCGTCATTGATCAAAAGCTTAAAGTGGCAGCTTATATACAACATGTAGATCGCAACTACATCTCTTTCTCTCTCTCTCTCTTTCCTTATGACGCTATGTTACTGAGCCTCTGGTCGACGCGATTATGCTATGTTAGCAGAGAAGAAAATGTGAATACGTGTACATTTCTTATTTATATCTCGTCGAGTGAGGAAGGACCCACGGCTCGTGTTCCATATATGGCCAAATTAACTCGTCCAAGAAATGTCTTTTTTTTTTTGCGGGAGAAGGAAAAAGATGTTGCTTTTGTAACGAAGCAGAGAACCGGTTCGTTTGGTTTCCTGACTGACTTTATATGTTGGAGACATATTAATGCACGACAACAGAACTTGACTTTTCCCTTAAACGAGAGAGAGAGAGAGAGAGAGAGAGAGAGAGAGTTAAGACGCTCTAGGAGAGATCATCGTATAATATGGCTTTTGATCAGGGCATGTTTTGGCTGTGCCATGGCCGTCACTCTTAACAAAAAAAGAGGGTGGCTAACACCGTTAAGCTTGCGCCCGTGTTCAGAAAGAAGGTGATGGGAACCTAAGTGTTTGAGAAAGTGAGACAGAAGAAGCGAGAGCAGTGGTGATTATAGTGGAAGGGATTATAGCGGCCTTCATTCTCAGGGTTGGGCTGCACCAAGGCATGCTTCCAAGAGGAAAGAAAAAAATCAATGTGGGCTTTTTTTTAAACTGGCAAAATAGGCGAGAAATGATGTTGTAGAGTTGGGTTTCAGAGAGAAGATCATGAGGGGAAGTAGATAGAAGGTGTTATACAGAGGGAAGTTTTGACACCAAACGTCGAATGTCATAGAAATGGACAGAGGAAGAGCCAGGTGTGGGAACTGTGTCCGCAAGAGTAGGAGCAGATTTTCGTCCGTGCCAGTTTCAAGCTGTTTTTATTCCTCTTCGGCGCCTTCGCTCGGTATTCTCCTCTTGTGATGTCTCCCACTGTGTTCCCTCCTGCCACTTCGTTTCGTCCCCTTCTGCAGGAGCTTTCCTCCGAGTCCTCGTGCTGTGGCTGTTCCCTGAGGTCCCTTTTATGGCTTTTCTTCGTGCCCCCTCCTTTGGCTTCCCTTCATCATCGTTCCTGTTATGTCCCCTTGGCGGTGGCTTTCCCTGGGGGTTTCTCTTTTGGCTTTCCTCCATGGATTTCTCACCTGTCTTTCCTTTGGTACCCCAGTCCTTAGATTTCCTGCTCTAGCCCAGTCTGTGGCTTCCCTTCGTACTCTCCTTTCTCTCTCATCTCTCTGAATCTCTCTTCTCTCCTGTGCTTCTTCTCTCTGGCTGTCTCGTAACTCCTCCGTCTTTGGGTCCCTTCCACTCATACATGAGTCCCTCATAACTTCAGGTACAACCCTCCTGGTGCGACCATCCTTGCCCGTTACCCATGATTCCTTGAAGTGCAGATAGCCATCCCCAAAACAACTTTTAACTCCTTTGTGAACCCCCTCTCCTCCAAAAATCTCCCTCTCCTGTGATATTTGAAGTCCTCCTTGGAAGTGTCTCTGGGGGGTGTAGTTATTTGTCTCGTACAACACTCACGCAAGACATACTCTCTCTGAGAATCTCTGTGTCATATACACGTACACATTTCCCTTCGGAGTGTGTTTACGCTTGTACCACTTCGCTCATCTCACAGTCATCCTCCTGTGCTTCCCCTTCGAAGTGTTGTACACGTACGCAACCCTTTAGGTCCTTCAGACGCATTCACAAACGGGCGTTCTTGGGGTAGTGGTTAGCATTACTGACCTTGAGTCTGCGCGGGCCCTCCGGGGCTGGTCCCGCATGTTTTCGAATCCTAGGCGCGGCATTTGGCATTCAAACAACCAAAGTGTTCATCCTCCCCTTGGGCTGGTCGATAAATGGGTACAATGGTTATGACTGTCAGGTATAGGTGTGTGTGTATGTGTGTGTGTGTGTGTGTGTGTACACATAGGTGTAAAGATACGGTAAATATATGCAAGGTTTAGCGCCTGGGCATTTTAAACTCTCTCCGTAACACATATATAGTAATCATATCCACTGTGGTAGGCGTGTCGTGCATTTACTATTGTCCCTTGCTCTCCACCCTACAAGTAAGCTCTCCCAGAAATCTTCAGTGGTCTGTAACTGTTGATCTCTGTCACTGGCGTATATCTTTTACAACGCCCGCACTCTACTCTTCCTCTGAAACGCTCGCGCATTCCTTTACAGCAACCACTGCCTGCCCCTCTACAGTCCAGCCATTCCTTGTTGGAGCCCCTCTTTCTTTGTCCCTCTCGATTCCCCTTTCCTTACCCTTCCCACCCCCGTTGCAATCACCTCCACCCTTCTCTTTTGCATCCCCCCCAACCCCATTTTACACAGTCTTGTCCTACCTTGTCTGCCTTTAGCCTCTCAGACTTTCCTCCACAATTTCGAACCCGTATCTTTTCCCTGCCTCCTTTTCAACTTCTCCCCGACTTGCTTTGCAGCTTCCCTCCTCCTCCTCCTCCTCCTCTTCTCTATCCTCGCCTTGGGATCCCGTCCCCCCGATGTTTTACTCTAAGTGTAACTAAAGGTGAGATAAGATAAAGGTTATAAGCTCGGGGGAAAATGCAGAGAAGAGTCCACACGACAGCTGATAAAATCTTCGAGTTGAGAAAGGCATTGCTAGTTTGGATGCAGGGTGTCGGATTCTGTCTTCAAGCGGCAAATCAAGGGGTCGTGGCTGTGATTCGGTTTACCGGGGTTTTCGAAGCAGTCGGTCAAGGGTTCATTGCCCTGATTGGGCTTGGGAGAGTTTTGAAGGGTTGGATGAAAAAGATCCGTGACTGTGTTTAGGTTCAAAAGCTTCAGGAGCAGTAAAATCAGTGGTTTGCGCCCTCGAGATACCTTTTTCGAAGCGGGAAGTGAAGGTTCTGTGGTCGTGATTTAGGTTTAGCGGTGGGTTTCGAAGCAATGGGTCAAGGGCTTGTGTGGATGTGATTAGTTTTTAGAGGTGTTTCTTCAATTAACTAACTCGGGGCTTCGTACCCGAGCTGCAGGAGGGTTTCGGAGGGCTTAGGGGTGAAGGGGTTCTGTGATTGGGTTTGGGGTTGTGAAGCAGCAAGTCGTGAACTCGTGAGTTTTATTGGATTTAGGAGAATTTCCGTCCATGAAGAGTTCGTCCTCCGAAGCTTCAAGTGATTCATGGTCCTCTGTTGTTTTTTTTTTTTTTTTGGGGGGGGGGGTAGTTTGGAAAAATCGTTGCCGTGTGTCGAGC
>JAUTXX010552325.1:0-10265 GCA_032273605.1 Panulirus laevicauda
AGAGAGAGAGAGAGAGAGAGAGAGAGAGACAGAGAGAGAGAGAGAGAGAGAGAGAGAGAGAGAGAGAGAGAGAGAGAAACTCCTTTGATACGGCAGAATCTAATTTTCTCTCTTTGGTCCTACACGACTTCAGCCTCCCCAGATTCCCACCCTCTGAGACCGTGAAATGGGCTAGGCTATACATCAGATATATTTCCAACAATAAAAATTAATAACAGCGAAAGCAAACTATGAGGCGTGGCCTGAGCAGGCAGTGAACATCCCCCCCCGCACTCCTGCACCAGATGACTACACAGTTCTGAGCACCGAGCATTATCACCGCTGCGAATCATATACATCAGCCGACCACTCTGAGACAAAGACCTTTCATTATCAACCAAGATGTACACCTCAATACACTCATCACACACCTACTCACACTCCCTCACTCCTGCGTCTGTGACAAGACAAACGCGAAAGCAGCTCAACTGAAGCAGTAAAGACTGCTCTTCCATCAACTCCTTGGCTCTGTAAAACCGAAAAATACACATCAATTTTCCAAACCTGGAGGCATTATTATCTATGTCGCGAGCATCAACCAACATGAATCTGTTACAACGTTACAACCGAAATTCACAAATAAAGGAGGGGGGGACTTTATTCATCATTGTTACTGAAGAGTATAACTGGTGTAGATTCTGGGGCACGTGTGTGTTCTACCCCCCCAACAGCTCGAACCGGGTTCAGGCTGCTGAACTGAGACGATGGTCAACCAGGCTGTTGGAAGCCGCGGCCTGTAGGTAGGCCTACGTATTCATCATACCCCCGGCTGAAATGATATACCCCGATATTTAATGACCTACGGTGTCCTTATATCTCTCTACCGTACACCCCACTGTGTCCACAAGCCATGTGATGAAGTGTGTCCACAATACCTTCTTGGTAATCACATTGGAAAGAGTGACTGTCATTTAGTAACTACTCAAATTAAGTAGAACTAGGCCGGAGTTGATCAGATGGGCGACAGCATCATTACGATGCAGCCCCCGTTGCGACGAGGACGTCCACAGGTAGTTCACAGTGAGAGCTGACTATGACTTTCCTAATCCTCCGTTCACGCGATCTTCAACTCGTGGTGTGATACGTACGTACAAGACTAACCAACAGCCTGTATGAGGACCCACAATGTGGGATGGAAGCGGTGTTTGCTGCTGGCGGGGTTGGCGGCAAGCGAGCACCAGTCAGGTCCACTCAGTACCGCCACCGCTGCTACCTAGCCGAGCTCTCCTTCAGTCGGCAGATGGTCCTACTCTTCAATCACCCGTCACTCGAGGTAGTTATGGTAGCACCTTGGGCGGCTTCCCAAGATGACTACCACAAAAAAGAGACATTTTCTCAAAACTTGACATCAGCATACTAAAAAAGCTTAACACCTGCGTGGGGGAAAGGGGCGCTGTAAGACACGGAGGCGTGGAAGATAAGGCGTGGGAGGCACAGCGGGGGAGCGGTGCTAGCCCGGCAGGTTCTCCAGGAACGAGTGGCGGCGACTCCTGCAGCTGGTGCTGGGTGTAGTCAAGGGCAGGAGGAGGAGGAGGAGGAGGAGGAGGACTGCCCGTCCGGCAGTTTATTTCTGGCCATGACCTGTGCTTGCATGGACTTCCTGGATGGTCAGTGGTTGTACACCAAGGAAAGAAAGGAAATATCCCACAAAAACAGACTGGAATATCAGAAAAGATCCGAGGAAAATACCCTACAAGAGCTGAGGTAAATGTCCCACAAAGGCCCAAATAAATGGCCGACAATAAACGAAGTAAATATCCCACAAAAGGCCTAAATAAATGCCCTGCAACGACCGAAGTCAATGTCCCACAAGGGCCGTGGCGCAAACATGGCTGCAGATCTCTTGCGGCTCCATACCTTACGTTGGTTATGAAGGCTTGGCTCTCCCTCCCAACATCCCGGCCTCAGACCACATGACAGCGTTGTTCCTCAGGTCGGCTGGCATTCTTGAGGCCGCGGCCCGCTGGCCCACGCAACCACTGCAGCCTCGAAAATCAGATAAGCTCAAGTAGATCTTCATCCAGCCTTCATAAAATGCTGCCCACTAACGTCTATACTTCTTTCACATGCAGGTAGAGTTCCACAATCTCGCTCTCCGGATGCCGACGGAGCAAGAGCATTTTATGGTAACCTGACGTCTTTCTTGTGTCTTCCATATCTATATATAAGTTCCAGATGAGGACCAGGCCTTCTATCATTGTCCCTGTGTATGTTACAATCTCTCTCCCGTCCGTGCTTAAAGGCATTCACCATTAATGACCTCCAGTCGTTCTCGTTCCCAAAAGTCCTGATTTCTCACGAAGTCAAGAGTGACCCGTGGATGGTGCTCAGTACTCCTCTTCGTCCTCCACCAGGGTCAACCGTACAAAAAGGCGATGTTAACTCAACAGTCTACTGAGGTGTCTGATAAGTGCACCAAGAACTCGAGGCATGGGTTCCTCACTTCCTATCACCTTTCCCCTGTTTACTATACATTCCAATTTCCTTCCGCTCTTATTTGTCTACTCCTACTTCCCATTTATGGTTCTGCTTCTTCAACTTCTCTTCTACTGCCTCCTCTAACCCCTCCCCCACTCCTAACACCCACCGTATCCATATCCCTTCTCACCGCCTCACTCACCAGCAGCTGCACAACATCCTGGTGTGATGACCTCAACTATGCAACACTATTCCACTTACGCTCATGCCACATCACCTCACGCAACAGTACATATTCTCTTCAACTTACAAAATATATCCATGGATTCAAGCAACACTAAATAGTTCTTTTCATTACTTTCTAAATCGAAAAAATAAAAGCCTTTTAAAAGCCTATCAAATTAAACCAAAACTTGGAAATCAACGCGAAGAGCTGTGCCGAACAAACACCACTTGAGAACCTGACACAATGACTCCATTTACAGCCTAAGCTCTAGCTGCTTGGGTAGGAGGAGGAACATATACTCAGACACCTGAAGAGCTACAAATCCTGTGAAGGAGGGAAGACATGCCGTACAAGGAGGCTAGGAACTGAAGTGGAGGGGCTCCTGAAACCAAACTGGGAAGACGATGTTGGTTATGTGTGGAATCTGTACTGAAGAGTGAGGCCAACAGTACGAAAACTATAGAAACACAGTAACATCCTCACATAAATATGTGATAAAAAAGTATGCATCACTCTCTTATACACAACACACACAATGTAAAAGGAACACATGCACAACACACAACCACAACCTTGACCTGCCTTCCTGACCAGCCCAGAGGTAGTTCCCACAGGTGGTCCACCACACCTGGTAATTATGTGGGGTGGAGTGCTCAGAGCCCATCAGACCTACCTACCTGTCCGGTGCAACTCGAACCCACCTGCAGTATGACTCAGTGCAGTAGCCGCCCGTAACCCGAGCCTAGGACACGCCTTACCCTGCACCCACCCAGTCACGTGCACTCCCCCCAAGGCAACTTCAGGATTACGGGATAATGGAGTATGCCTCATGATGGTTTCGGATGTCGTCTACCCACCCTCAGCTGGGTTTGGAGCCTTACCTTACCTCACGTATGCCGTAAGATGGCTTGGGAGGTCTTCTACCCCAAGAACTGGGTCTTGGACATTACCTTACGTATAGTCTTCTGCCCCCAACAGCAGCATGTATAAGCGTCAAAGCAGCTGGATGAAACAGTGTCTGTGTCGGGTCGAATATGGCCACTGACGATAGGAAGCTAGGTCACACACTTGAGTGCAAGACGGGAACAATCTTGATCATAACAAGAGACAATGGCGTCAAAGATCTAGGAGTCACGTCACATGACCAAACCTTCAAGGGACACTAAAGAATTTCTTAAAACGAGAGAAACAAAACCAGTGATGACACTGGTACTTGTCTCCCAGGTGGAATGCTGGTGTGCGCTAAAACCATCGTACAGGACCGAAGGCTTAAGCTGCTACGCTTGTTGTACACGAGTGAATGCTCTTTAACCGCCCGCGTCGATTCTGTAAGACGTCTAAATTTACTAGGACGGACCAAAAGCTCTCAAACTGTACTCACCAGACCGCAGACGCGAGAGAAACGTTATAATACTGCAGCAACGTTTCCCATTATCACCCAACACAAAGTCATGCATTACGTTTCAGACGAGTAACCCGACGCAGTGGTAGAATTTCTCCCTCGGCCAGAACTGGATCGCAAACCCAAAAATTCACCACCTCATGGAAGCATCTGACATTTGGCTCGTATGATCTCATGTGCCCTCGGCCAACCACTCAGGATACACAAGAGGTACAAGAGCGGGTGCATGACTGCACAGACCATCATCACACCGGGAGGTCCAACCAGGACACGCCGTAATGGTTCGCCCCCGCCATGCTTAATGACGTTAATGCCCCAATGAATGACGTGGATGACCCATTCGGCTCTTGAACGGGACTGCACTAGCTGCCCGAATTTGTACAAAGGTCAAGCAGTTCATTCTCCTCTTGATGACAAATGAGCCGCCCTGACACCGTAATACGTTTCGAGCACGAGACCCGAGTTCATCTCCCCCCTCAGGAGGCCGTGGAGCTCCGCCACCGTCAGTAGCTGGCCCAGGTACCTGACTCCTGCCCCTGATGATAAGGACTCTCGCCGGCAACCAACCCCCTGCGGCGGCTGAAATAACTGGACAATTCCAAGTCCCTCCTGCATGACAATTCAGCCACAGCAACCGCCTTCCTCCTCGACAAAGTAACCTCAGCAACGCCTCCTCCATCCTGCCGCAGCAACGGACCCTCGGCAACGTCTCCGTGGCAGTACGTACCTCCCATACTACAAGAGGTTTCTCCTTTCCTGTTGACAGCTGAGCAGGACGTGAAGGTGGGTGGGGAAGCGCCTTCTGCTTCACTATCCTGTTTCTGCCACAACTAGTAAGAAGGTAACATCGTCATGGACCATCCATCAGGTCCCCTGTTATTAGTCCTACCCAATGTACTCCAATGTAATCCTGCTGCACAACTCCGGGATGGACTTCGGCTGTACAGCTGCTCCTCTGCAGGACCTCCACGAGACCAGCCTGGTGGCCTGGGTCATCATACCTAACACATTTTCCAACAGTGAAATATGTCAAGTAAAACACGTATATAGAGAAAGTAATAACATAAGCAGATTACAAGATGTTGTAACTGCTAGACTAAGGCTAGGCTATTGGTACTATTGCCGCTTTGGCTAACCAGAGGTGGTAATCATGTGAATTGTAAAGTTTGTGGCCAAAGATTTGGATGTAAACTAGAACACTATGTTTTACATTTGGGAAAATAGAGCCTTTTAGGAATAGATCTAAACAAACCCTGAAAAAAATAAAATTCACAGCACCTTTCTTGTTAATAACAAGATACCTTACCTGAAATGCTAAGATTGCATCCGGTTTCTGCATTAGTCGGTAAAACTTGTTCCCATATGATATAGACTACGCAATGTATGTAATGATACTTATGTAATGAACTATTTTGTAACAACTTATATAATATAAGCCCACTGGAGTAAGACAAATATCCATTGTGGCCCCTGCAATCCCTCTGCACTACCGCTCACACGATATGCATGTGAGTGCACTATAAATGTGCGTGGGATACCGGCACAAATCAAATCAAAATTACGTGACCCAAACTCCCAGTACCCTCTTCGTATCCCGCTCACTCCCCTCGTTCACATCCGCACCCAACCCGCCCATTTCGACTCCACCTCCCACACCCCCTCTCTCCCTACGTCGCCCCGCGCCCCGGGAGACCTGAGCTGCACTAACCCCCACGAGGTAGCCTCAACAGGTTCAGAGAAAACCATGCTAGTAACTTCTGTGGTTCGTCGGAGTGGTACAGTCTGATCAAGTCTGTGATGAACGTCGCTTTTCCTTTTATGTAACATCCTGTCGCCTGGTCATGACCACCTGGGCTGAACTTACTACATACAAGATACGGAGACAAGAAGACGTGCACCTCACGCACAACTCTGCCTCAACCGGTGCTTGACACCACCGTTACCGGGGCGAAAGACAGGTACTTCAAGCTCGACTCTACCTCACCAGCGCTTGACACCACCATTACAGAGGCGAAAGACAGGTACTTACTTCAAGAACGCATGACACCACCACAACACTTACATGTGACTCGGAAAGTACTCAGGCATGTCTCTCATCAGAGCCCCGGGCTAACACGCCAGAGGCACTGCTCACTGACGTCCCTGGGACACAACACCCACACTAATGATGTTTACACGTGCACCAAGACAAACATGGGGTACGGACGGAGCAGCAGGTCACACCCACGACCCTGGCAGTGTGGCCGATGGGGTAAACACATCAATGACTACATCATTCCACTAGACACGTTCATAACATGTTTAGTGTTACGTGTAACACAGACACGTTTGAAATAGACCATAAGAGACCTGTGAACCAGACGTTAGGACCCCTGAGCACGACGGTACGGCCCCTGAGCACAACGGTACGGCCATTGAACACGACGGTACAGCCCTTGAGCACGACGATGCCACCCTTTGTTACAACGGCCTGATTTATGGCCTGGTCCTTAAGGGTCAAGTCAAAGTCCACATTACCATACCCAAAGGTTGTACCGTCGTGCTTAGGGGTCGTACCGTCGTACTCAAGGGTCGTAACGTCTGGTTCACAGGTCATACCGTAGTGCTCAAGGGATCCACGTATCGACACGATCAAGCGGAAAAATATTCAGGTATTGATTTAGGACCTCTAAATTTCTTTCCCCTGTGTAAGCAGGTCTCCAGCAGGGTTGCTTGGGACCTCACACAAACACATGGGACGTAAGGTGTGGAGTTCCCTGCGTAACTCACCCTTCACATGGACGGCTCCCCCGTTGTTTCTCATACCTGAGGGAAAATAAGAAAAAAAGAATTTTAGAAGATTGATCGAAATCAAAAACAATATATAATTCAAAATCCGACTTACCCAGGTTAATATAAAGGAAAATGAGGATATTAAGAAACACAAGTGAAGTGCAAAGTATTAGCAACAATTACGACAAACATCTGGATATAATCTGTTAATAATTTATATAACATACACACCACGTAAGAGCTTGGTTGCCAAGATAATGCGAACTGAAGACTGCAAGCACCAGTTGATCATAAAAATACAACAGCATGGTTTAAACACTTAAGTCGCAATGAAGATAATAACTGGAGCAGTTATTAGGCTGTCTTGTCTGTACTTAAGAGGTTCTTACCTGTGACACACGAGGCTCTTGTCTGTGACTTACTTGGCTTATCCTGTCTGTGACACGACTGCACCCACACACCTACTAAGTGTGACGTTCACTTAACAGACATTACACCAGCTTGTCTGTAGCACGAGTGGACATAAACCTCAGAGTTACGTTCCTTTAACAGCCACTTCGGCTATCTTGTCTGTGAAAGGACACAAACCACAGAGTTTACGTTCACCTAACAGACCATCAGCCCAAATTTCAGCTGATGACATATTTAGTCATTTTTAGCGCTAGATGATCCCTCGTGCCTCTTCCAGTCCAGAGACACGGCAGCTCCAGGGTTGGAATTCAAACATTTGTGGTCACCAGTGGCCGTGAAACACTAAATATCAAGAACCTGATCAACGCTGTCTAATGCCCAGGATCGTATTGGCAACTGTAAGCAGGACGCGTCTTTTTTTCAGCATCAGATTTTTTTAAATTGACGTTTCTAAAAGCTTCACAACTTCAGTTAATATAAGAAGTAAATTGTACCATTTACGCTTGAATTTATGTTTCTGTTGTCACAATGAAGACCAAAATCAATGATACCTGGTGAAGTCTTCGGAGGTCTTCTATACCCAAAGATTATGTCTATATCATCCATGTTTGATCCGTGAAGAAACGGCTGTTACTGCAGTGTTCTATACAAAGCGTCGCGTATTCTAATACATAATTCTCTAGTGCCGCAGGCAGATATGACGCGCACAGGTGCTGCGACCAGCCACTTCCCTGGTTCGCAAGTGGTGATCCTCCTTCCTCCCAGCAAGACGTAAGACCCAGATACCTCGCTGCTGCACCACGACACACACACACACACACACACACACACACACACACACACACACACACACACCTGCCATCGCCGCCACCAACTGGGTCACGTAAGTTTGCATGCAGTAAGTATATACAACCCGACGTTACTGCTGAGCGCACGAGGAACAAGTGTTCCGACAAGGTGAGAGACTCGGAGAGCAGGACAGGAAATGTATAACGCACACATTACAGCTGCATCGTTAACCTCTTTTTTTCCAGTTAGGTTGCTGAGGTCAAAACTCGCTGCCGAGGCTTTGCTAAAATTTAGTATTAATGAGGAGAAAAAAAAAGAGGAAAATCATTTTAAGAATTTGTGAGGAAATGGAAAATTTGAGCAATGTTGTATTTTGAAATAGATGCAGGTCATATATGTTTTGGGGAAAGACACGATGGTTTATAAAGTCCCAAGGCTCTGAAGTGTAGGAAAAGAAAATGGTTAGACAGCTTTATTTCACCTACTGCCGTAAGTCATTCCCTCTGTCAGTAAAGCTCTTGTACATTCTTAAGACGCCGATGCACGGCACGCAGCCCTCAACACCCGGACTGTGCACATGAAGAAGCCAGCAGCTTGGCCCCACACTGAGCTGTGGAGGGGGGTTGGATGGCCTTCGAATTCACGGTAAGGTACATTAGGCACCACCGCCGGCCACACCCTTCCACCCAACCCCCAAGCCATCCATCCTGTCACATACCTACAGGTCCCCGTCTCCTGAACCTTCACAACCACGTCAGGCGGGAAGCTGTCACCTCCAATCATTCCTCCACCAAACCGTCCAATTAACTTTCCTCTTAAGCCATCATCAACACCAAAAATATCTATCATCCCCCCACCCATCATTTCCACAAATGGCTGATTTCATCCCCTCCTCCTCCTCCTCCTCCTTCTTCTCCTCCAACACCACCATGACTCCCCACATCCCCAGCAAGGGCCAACCCACCCACCCCACAGGCAGGCAGGCAGGCAGGAAGCCTTCCCGAGCATCATGAGCCAGTCCTTGTGTTTATCATCCTCTCCAGACTACCTGATTTCTCTCAAGTACCCTTCACTCTCTTTACTTGACTGACTAAACCTGAACAGGATCTCTCTCTCTCTCTCTCTCTCTCTCTCTCTCTCCACAGGATCAGCGTACACTGGCATCCTTCATCCTTACGACTCCCTGACTCATATGCCGCATCCTTCACACGAGAGGACCAGGTAACCTCAGAAGCTCCTATGGTCTCTACTAACCCCGCCAACCACCCAACCCCAACAACATACCCCAGCATCAACCCCTATCGAGATGCACCACATCTGGGGTTAGGAGATGGAGGACAACACCCAAGGATAACAACCTCGACAAGGAGGACAGGAGGGAGGGGGATGGTGGATACCAAGTGAAGTCTTCGAGGGTCTTCTACCCCCCACAGCCCGGGCTGGGAACGTATACGTCTCTAGCACCACATACGGTTTATGGCCGGGCTACCACACCCGTCACGACCTTCACCCCTCTTCTCCCACAACGCCACACACAACACCACAACGCTCATCAATATACGTCACTTCCCTCATCCATTCAGAAGCCATGCCAGAGTGCCGTAACCAACCCTTCATGCGTACTCGCGCTAAACGGAGGCCTTCTAGTCACGAACACCAGATAAAAAAAAAGCTCTTAATAGCTCAAAAGTTTTTCTGGAGATAAAATCCCGACATCTAAATCACATATTACCGATCAGTCCATAAAAGATCACGGCCAACTATCATGTGTGGCAGGAATTTGCCACTGTTAACCACGCCGTTGTAGAACACATCACTGCACTAATAATGAGCCTGTCTTAGTGAATTCACTACGATGGTCCCAGCATCAGACAAGGGGAGTAATTAAGATGACAAAATATCTTCCCCCCCACCCAACCTCTATACCTCCCTAAACTGAACAAAACCAGAATGAAGGTATTTGTCGTTCGTTTTACATTATACAATAAATGTACAATGATTACTCTTTATTTTCTTAATATTTTGCCACAAATGCGGCTGTAGTTATTTGAAGACTCCTCCACATCCTGTGGGCTGTGGCGCGGAGTATATAACGATTTACGAACTGCGAACGTTTTCACATCCGGTAGACAACGATTTCCTGATATACAGGAACTGCCAAGGCTGAGGGCTACACCGGCCGAGAGGAGTGGCCAAGGCAGTCGGGGA
>JAUTXX010552336.1:0-10264 GCA_032273605.1 Panulirus laevicauda
TCTCAGCTTTCTTCTTTCACACACTTTACCAAACTCAGTCACCAGCTTCTGCAGTTTCTCACCCAAATCAGCCACCAGCGCTGTATCATCAGCGAACAACAACTGACTCACTTCCCAAGCTCTCTCATACTTCAGCCTTAGCCAGGTACCATTTTTACTGACCATCCCCTAGGGGTGAATGAACAGCTGGATTGACTCAAATGACTGCCGCAACCAAGATTTGAACTTGTGCGCTCTACCCTGACCAGCCTGTGAACGTGTTTTTGGCCCTCTGCTTACTGTCTTCCATAGATAACCATATCTCGTTTCCTTCCTCACTCCATTAGTCGCAATGCCTTTAGACTTTCATGGTAGTTTTGGTGTTCCATTAATATAACCGTACTTATAAAGTGTTCCTGGACTCTTAAATGCAGGGCTAGTGCATAGTGCTCCTGCTCACATAATGGTGTGTCTCTATGCCACCATGCAAATAACTGTCAATCCTGAGTTCATTTGTAACCATTTTCAACTATACATCATTTTTTTATTCATATGTATATGTAGTTGAACCATGCATGTTTATTTCTCCTAGTCTCTCTATTTTTTTGAGGGGCCCCTCATATAGTTTTGTATGACAGCTTTGTTATATTCCAAGGTATTGATTGCACATGTAATTCTGTTCCCCTTGATCAGATCCTTTGAGAGAAAGAATTCCATTATGGAATTATGGGGGCCTCAGTACTATTTTCTGGGTCTACCTCTCTACCCACTCCACCTGTTTATATAAAAGAGAATTGAGAAAAAGTTTCTAATTAAAACTATACTCAACTAAATCATGAAGTTTAAACTTTCTTTGAATTTGGTAATAAAATTTTTCTAATCAGAGCAAATGTAAGATCACCAAATAAATTTCCTTGCTACTGTTGAGTATAATCTATAAAAGTATATACCGACATTCTTAATTTGGCTATCAATAAAGAGTATCTTTCATTTCAGTTTGCTATGCACATGTGAACAAGAAGCATGCAGTTAATAAAAAACTCCAAACACTCTTCATAAGCAGTAAAGCATGTTAAATTTTTTCATGCTTTTGGACATCAACACAGTAAAAACACTGGTTAAATTGCTGTGTAGCAATGCTATACACCAAATAATAAAGAATATTATTCATAACACTTATGCAGTCTTATCATAAAGAAGCTGTTTTATCAAACAAATCAAAAAAATTCAAAATATATTTCTGATGCTGAAAAAAACATTAAAACAGCATTTTCAGCCACCTCTAGGTCTTCGCCATGCATCGGGGATCGCCACAAGCTAAGGAAAAGAAAATTACAGAGGGTTTTGCAGCGAGGTATCCAAGGTAGCACTTGAGGAGTGGTGGGCACCTCACTCCGGCAGCGTCATCGCCTCCAAGTGGGACAAGTCGGGAACGCCTTTCCTCGACCTTGATCTTCTGGGTCCATTAGCTGCTGGGACTATGATTCACACCCATTTAAGTCATGTCATGCACAGTATTTCCTTGTAGCATGCATAGTGACAAACCTCATCAATAATTTACTTGGATAACACATGGACTGGATATTTGTATTAAAACAGAATAATGCATATATGTGAAGGTCTTTACAACAATAAAATGCCACACTTTAAAGTCCTGTACCATACATAGCAAAAGAACCTACACAATACTACTCTATGATCTGAGAATCCTGTTCCCAATATTCTCCAGTGCCACACATCTCATAAACTACCTTTCAAATTCCTACCCTATCTTCCCATAATTCATATCCTGTGTATTCAAGAACATCTTCAATATAAGCATTAACAATAATCATTCCTGTTGTTACATTCAACCCAAGCATTCTTTCTCCATTCTCATTTATATTTACATCTGGGATCCCATACAAACAAAAATACCAACCTCCACTATATCCCCCCATCCATCCATTCAAATCACCCACTCTAACACTAACTTCCTTCATTATGTACCCCTATCCATCCATTCAAATCACTCTTCACACAGTTCCTCTCATGAATCTACATCCTCTATTGTTCTTTTAGGTTTTTTCCTGAAGGCAACCTTAACCCTTTTTCTTTATAATTACATGGTGCATCCATAACAATTACAGGCATTCTTAACCTCTCACATTTGAACTTGACTACAAATATTGCTGATACACGTGCCATGAGAAATCTTTTCAAATCACTCCCCCATAAACAATACCACACCTCTTGAATGACCATCTGTATTATCATGCATTCCCTCTCTCACAAACTTCATTCCAGTCCACTCAAAGGTCCCACTAATGCTATGAATATTAAAGGTCCTCCTAAATTAAATTATTATTCCATTTTCTTCTATTCATCATCATTCTCCTTTCAACTGTCTGGATTATCTTAGCTGCTGAATGGCAGTCCAGTAATTCTCACATTAGGCTTAATTTTGTGACCCATAAACTACAAACCACAGTCTACTGACAAGACAAATTATTTCAACACCTTGGTACCCGACCACCAACATGCTTAGTTTACATAACTCATGCATATTTGTCTTCGTTCCACGATAGTAACACACTCACACTTTTGGATACTCTGCAACAAAACACCTAGTAAATAATAATTACATAAAATGTTTCACTACACACCACAGTTTTTACATACAGCTTATTTACTCAATTTTCAGACATTAAAATCACATAATTTTCAGATATATACATTATCCACAGTTTTATACATAGTTTTGTTATTCACTGTACACTGACTTATGCCATCTATATACACTCATATGCCTGCCATCACTTACTCTGTAATATTCTACTCTTATTTCCTATAAATCATATCAAGATCACTCCTATCATAATCGAGGTCAAGTTCAACATCCATTGAATCAGCATCATTATCATCAGTGTGCTAGAGACAATCACTAACTTACTGGTCCAGTATGCAAAGCTACATGGAAAGTTGTGAAAACAGTAAGTGAACACAACTGGGAGGGACAGGGTCATATACTCTCCCTTGGTGTTACATGGGTAACTGATATAACAGGATTTTTTCCTGATGCTAATTGTAACTGCTTGTGACATAAGGCATTCCTGCACACCAAAAATGCACATCTTTTTGTCTATCTGATGCCAGGAATAGGCAACCCATAAAAGTATAATTGCAATTACCATGGTGGGCATGTTTAAATATATTTGTTGAAGCCAAGGGGTTAATTAAAAGACAAAGGGCAATTGGTTCATTTACAGTATATAACCAAACTTGCAAAATTATGTGGCAAGAAAGCTAAGGATTGCTAATGAGTATCTAACGAAAGAATGCAAAGATATTCTATATATTCTATAAAGACAGTTAGCTTATTGTTATTCTTAAGAAAGGGATAGGTGACAACTTTTCTGTTTGGGGATAGATGACAAATAATTTACTGGAAACATCATCCAAGCAATGACAAGACCACTCATTGATCTATCCATGTCCCTATTATTCTACTCCCAATATAATGGGGTAAATCAGTTACAGACAGCTTCTGAATAACAGTTAAGCACATCTTCAACCCATACCCACAATCAAAAAGAAACGAACTTCCTCAATGATAACTGCTTCTTATATTTCTACTTACACATTAAGTTACCTGATGAAAAGAGAGCAATATCTCCGTTCATACCCCTCTATACAGAAAATACTTCCACTACATCTGATCCCAAAACATATCTCCAGCATCTTAATTTTTGTAATCTTCCTATCCCTAATCAGTTTTCCCATTTGTCAATCCATCTCTTTTGTCATCAGTCTCTACTTTTACCTTCAACTGTGCTACTATACATCTTCCTGACCACATTTGTCACCTGCATACGATATGACTACATCATCCTAAACATTTTTTTATCCACGTGCCTTTCTAACAAATTTTTTACTTCATGAAAATATCTCATCTTCATTCTGTCTACCCTCTTAATTTCAACCATAAAATGCTATCTACATATCTATACCTCTTATGCCTGTTCCCTTTTTGGAACTCCCTTGATGGGGTGGCCACGGCAAAAGTGTCCCCATAATTGGCGAACTCCAGTGCTGCTTCTTCACCTTTAGTGCCTCACCCTCTGCAGGCCTATGACTAGAGGGCAACTCTAGCACAGAGTTTTCAGAGGCTCCTACCTAATGTTCCCACCAACTACTATTTACCCAATGTGTCCACCTAATGTTCCAACTTCCTAATACTATCTAATGGTCCCACCTAATGTTCCTACGTACTAAATTCTATTAATTTCTCCTACTATTTTGCCAAAAGGCAGGGCTAATGCATAGCATTCACCACAGAATGGGTTGTGTGAGTTAAGTGTTTTTCAAGCATTATGTGTGACAAGAAGAGACTGTATGTTTGTGGAAAGAATGCCAGCAGTTCATGTGTGGGTGAGGCACAAAGAAAGGACAGCTACCTGGGTCAAAGGAATGCAACTTGACAACCACTGAAGTGCTAGCTTACTATGCAGCCATCACTGACCCTCCCGATACCCAGGCAAGTAGTAGCAGTACCTCCTTGGTCGGTGACTGCCTACCAACTTCTACCTCCCACAGTTATCTACACATTCTGTGTATTTTACATGAATACCATCCTGACAAAAAAAATTTCACATGCCTTTTTGATGATTTCTTGACATCACATAATCTCATCTTCAATCTATCTACCTTATTTCCAAAAAGCATGGAAGTTATCCATCTTAACCATTCTCAATTTTCACCTATCTTGATTTCTATATGCTTGGGTTTTACATTCATGCATCAGCATAAGGACAATTATTCCTTCATGCAAGCCTACAGCATACTTTATGCTTATATTTTCCCAATTTACTAGAGCTTTCAGAGCATTGCTTAACTTCACTCCAGTGCATGACTCCTCTTTATGACTTTAGCTTTCCCGCTGTTACAAACACTTTGGTCACAGTACATTCATTTACCCATTATCTTTAAACCTTGGTGAAGGCCATATGTTTTTCAAAGTGATCCAGTATAGCCTAAAATTAAACTGTGACATTAACATTGTAGTGCACTATAATCAAAGCATCAATAATATCACAATGCTTGCTAATTAAGTGACATTCATTGTAGTTCATGCATGCCATTTTAAACAAATAAGTGTTCAACCATGAAAAAAAGTAATGACCATACACTGATCACAATATAAGAAAGGTTTGCTGAATGTGCAGAAGAAATGTGCAGAACGGCCAGCAGAGGTCATGCAGGAGCTTTTAAACAAATAACTCATTAATACTTGAGATTTCTCATATGACCCAGTGAGCGTTTCACACACTCACTCTGGTGGGCCGCTGAGGGCCACGCTCAGGAGACCATCGACCGCGACCACTAGAATACTTGCCTGCTAGAGCCAAAGACTTTATGTTACTTTTAAAAGTCAATTATGTTTTTGAAAAGACATGGTTTCAATTATATATATATGGACATACACACATTCCTGAAACGAAGATGTGAAAATAAAGTGAGAAGTTGCTCTTGCATAGATATAGACTTAAATGGGAAGGTTCCTACCAAATGAATAATGAACCACACATCACCAGGCAAATCAGAGATTTCAATTTTGATACCCAGATAATGACTTTCATTTCAAATGATAACATTTACTCAGTCTCATTACTTTCACCTTGGGTTCAGAACTGAAAATTTGAGTTTTGAAGAATGGAAAACTGTTTCTCTCCAGGTGGTGTCCCATGAGCTGTGAGGGATACTCTATGGTTCTTTTGGGGTTTACACCTCCCAACCCCCACTAACCAATCTTCCAGCAGTTGCAGTAATCTAAAGTTATCATATGCTACAACCTAAGCATCTATTTTCCATCTTTCTGTGTCTTTCTTATCATATCATCATGTTTCATCTTATGTGGGATTAAATTTGTATTCATTTGATTTATACACTAAAACTGCTGCATCTATTTTTGTATATATGCTATTGACAAATTGATTCTATTATTACTTGCTACTTGCTTTGTTCTTTTCAATTTCACCAAATAAGATCTTAAAGTTGTTTGTAAAACTTACATGTTTCATTTCACTCTGAAAGAATGTACTGTGCATACCTGCCTGCTAGTGCTGATGATAACATTTTTCCATGTAGGAAGGGCTAAAGTGAAGTTTAAACTGTACATCTTGCTTGATCAATAAAACTATTCTCAGCTGCCATCCGCATTACATACTTATCTATTATTAATTCATCCGGGACTAACTTCAATCATATGTCATGTTTTCTTCTAAACTTTTCCGTAGTTGTTCTATGCATGTTTCTTCTCTCTCCTTGTAACAGATTAAATAGTTATTCAATCGCCATGGTTGGGCTGTTGTACATCTTTGTCTAATATATTTTCAGTTTGCTCCATGGAATTCTTGTAGATTTAATGACAGTATATTCCTAGTTGAGAAGCTTTCAGTTTTAATACCTTCAATTTGTTGCTATGTGTACATTATCATGTATTTTTCTCTTCTGTGCTATACAGTTCCAGTTGTTACAGCCTTTCACAGTAATTTGTACATTCCATCCCCTTGGTTCTGATAACACTCCATCAAGCCAACACAACCAATAAAAAAATTTACACGCACTACAGGAAAGTGGACTGGCCAGCCTTCACACAGTACATGTGTACATGTCAGGGTGGTGGGAATGAAGGAGCTGGCTTAATACCAACCAAAATCACTCTTCAAGTCACATGTATCTTTCCATTTCTATGTTATTCTTAGAATCTTCACCTTCCTCATCAAGTGATACATATGATTAGTGTTCTTCCAATAGTCTATGAATTTTCCACAGGGTCATCACAAATATATAAACCACAAGTTGACAGCCTTGCACATATAATGGTGATTGTAAGAGTACTAAGGGCAGAATTTTCTAATTTACCTTCACCTTCCAATGAAAGAGACTTCAACAAGCATTTAATGTAAAGTCAACAGGATACTGTCATGTGAAGATAGCTGTTGTCCTGATGATGATAGCCACCATCCTATTTAGGACTGTCAGATGAAGATGGCAACCAATTAAGAGTTGGAAGAAAAGAAACTTGCTTAAAATGATGCTGAAAGTTGGTGCTTGGCTCAGAAAACTTTTTCTTTATCTAGAGATAAGCATGCTTATCTTTCTTTCTTTCTTTTATACTATTCGCCATTTCCCGCGATAGCGAGGTAGCGTTAAGAACAGAGGACTGGGCCTTTGAGGGAATATCCTCACCTGGCCCCCTTCTCTGTTCCCTCTTTTGGGAAAAAAAAAAAAAACCATGGTCTTAGAAACATATGCCACTAATAAACAGATAAAATATACAAAAAACCCATAAAATTCCAGTTTGAGTACTTTATGCACAAGTGCTAGATAATGAATGTACGTGTGCAAATGAGGCCATTTTTTCTCTACTTTTGCTGTGACTCACTACGGCAGGAGAAGCAATTCTGGTGAAAAAAAAAAAGAAGTCATGTTTGGGAAGTGAATGTTTGGAAAGTGAGTGTGGTATAAGACATATAACAACCATGGAGACTTAAATGTTTAGAATATATTAGAGAAATACCAAGCAAAGTGTAATATTACTTTGCAATAGAGTTACCACATTTTCTAATGGTTAATTATAAGGCCATCTGAGGCAGTTATGGCTCCTTAAGAGTAATATATGGCAAACATGCTGAAAAAACTGCATTGTAAATAATGATGATAAATATTAATGAAAAACAAATCAAAGTATTGTAGAACAAAAGAATTTTCTATTGTCATTTAGTTAGTATGCACTGCAAAGCATGCAAGCAAGGAAGCTGGCATCGTTAGTAAACTGCAGAGCAGCTATAATGGTACAGGAAAAAAGATACTTTCTACCATCATAATCAAAATGTATGTCTGATTGCATGCAATTATGTAATTAATTCATGAGATATGAGGAAGAGCACCATTTACTCTTAATCATCAGCTTCTAGAAAGTGGTGACACATTTCTTATGGTGTTATATTTAGTCCATGTCCTAACTGCTTTACAACATTTTACCATTAATCTCACTCTTTTAATCCAATGAAACCACTAATTTTTTCAGTGAACTTGTATCATGAAATACTTATGGTAAAGAGTTTGTACTGTCAGAGTCACAGCCACAGCTCCAACTTATTGGCACATGCTTAGTTACACCGAATTCAACTTTGTAAAACACTGTTTCTTACAATGATATTTTCTGAAGATGGATACATGGAATTCTTATACTGATCAATGGATCCTCCATCATTGATGAGTAGTTCAAAGTAACCTAAAGAATTTTCTATTATATCAGATGTGTGATCGTCTAGAAACTGATGATATCACACAGGAAAACTGAGGGGCCAAAGGATTTTCCACCACAAACTAGCTTACAAGGAATTAAAGAAGTAAAAAGAGAGTCGATGAAGAAGGACTAGTCAACGTGAAGTTCCTGCACCATCTGAAGAGCCTCCAATTCATTTATAAGGTTCCGGTCGCGAGTTCTTGACCGCTTCACTGTGCAAATGAAGAAGTTGCAGCAAGTGAACATGCAAGGCTCTGACTGAAAAGCAGTTCTATCATAATATGCTATGAGGTGGAGATGTAAAATCATCGTTAGCTTGAGCAGATACAGTGGATATCAAAAATTGATTAAAACATCAGAAAAGAAATTGCTGTGGAATAAGCATAGCTTTTGTTCCTATGTAAAAGAGCAGTATCAATCCTTCACTCAGATGAAAAAAGGGCATACTTGTTTAGCAGCCAAAAAGCTGCAAAGGAAAAGGTAAAACTAAAAGAAAAGAAGCATGTACATTTAAAAGTAAAACAAAACTGAAATCTTTCAAACATTTGCAATGGCTTAAGACTGAAAGCAAGTAAAGGCATCAGCAGGCAAATAAAAATTACTTATGCTGAAAACTGCTACTCAAAGAACCTTTTCATACTATGATATGAAGAGAAATGTGAAAAACAATGAATAATATACAGTGCACACTTATGGTGTTACAAGAATGGTGCTCAAAACAGTAACCCTAATACCCTTATATACATTGATATTATTACCAATGATCTTAGGTTCACCTGATTAAATTAATAGTTTACGGGGACCTTGTTACACCATGAGAATACAATGAAGTTATGATAACGACAATCTGTGCATAGATAAAATACCCCTTGTATTGCTAGTCAATGATGACTTCTGAATGGAACTCAATGATACATATCTGTACCTTACATCAAAGCATTTCACTCAACAAAATCTTTTAGTTGTATCATTTATAATGATAAGCAGCACTGTGAATTAAATATTAACATGTATCCAAAAGAAAACTCAAATTCATGTAAAGTGAAGAGATCTTCATCTAATTCACAGGTCACTGATCCTGAAAACTAGGAGTCAAAAATATAATGGTAAGCCATTTTCCACAATTCACAAGGTTCCAATACAATGAAAGGTGAATTTCTAAGTTGTCTCCCACAGAAAGTGGATTTTAGGTAATATCTGTGTACTAAAAGCAAGAATGATATGCCTTTTAAAGAACAAATTAAACACGTACCACAAAGATATCTAAATCTTGGGATACTAGGCCTTTAAGTCTTCATGTGCTGTCACGAATTAATTGAAGTGTGTAACCTTTATACCACAGTTATCTCTAAGTAACTGAGCTAGTTGGATTTAGGGGTGACATCAGGCATTAATACATGCCTCTACTTATTTGAGGAAGCACAGGATCCCTCAAAAATGGGTAGAAAAATTCAACCTATAACTCAATAATAAGAGCTGTTTGTATTGGGGTCCTTCAACTGTTGTGGAAATAGTACCAAAAGAGTGAAAGTATCAAATATATGTTATCAAAATGATACACTTCAGTTTATATGCAACAGCTTGACTTGATATGTGCAAAGGAAGCTGACATTTATCCATTTCTAATGCTAACTCAAAAGGATGGAAAGGCAATTAAGTCTATAAAACATTCCCATCAACAAAAATTAAACATGATGAATACAAAAAAATATGAAAATATTTCAAGTTTCATATATTAAATGACAAAAATATCACATCATAAACCTCAGGACTGCCCTCATAGCATGGTCACCTGGTACACCTGTAAACTACAAGATTTGGTCAAGGTCTAAATGCATAATGTGTGTTGAGCCTAGAAATTTCAATTCCTAAAATTTTCTAGTACTTACAAGACTTGCGGTCAGCATGCCGTGACCTCTTTCGTTCTCTAAGTGTCGAACGGGATGATGGCCCCTGAGTAGCTGTCTTAACCAATGAGTCCAACAAGGCATC
>JAUTXX010552347.1:0-10264 GCA_032273605.1 Panulirus laevicauda
GAGATATGTGGTAATTTGGAAGTGTCACAGGCCTGATTATCTTGCTATATGGTTGCTGAATCCAAAAAACAAGCATTTACTGGCTTCATATGTTTTGTGATGGTTGATACAGGTGAATTCCCATACAAACACCACATTTTGGGTATATTTCAACCCCCCAGCAAGCAAGTGTTCTTCCAGATACTTAGAAGGCTCTGACAATATGTGGAAAATTTTCATAATCATGAGAGTTAATGCAGTAAGAATAAATGTTATAAACATTAAGAAAATGACAAAATATAAGTGACATAATGACAGGAAACTGATGATGCATACTGGTAGGTATCATATCAAAAGCAATGCTACATAGGGCAAACAATAAAGATTATGAAAGATCAGAATTAATCATATTAGATTACAAAACACTCAAATAAATATATTACCATGATTTCCTCTAATATCAAGCCAAACTGTCTTGTTCAGTACCCCCGTTGAATGCAGAATATCACTGTATGTGGCCCATTCCTCAATGTACTGCTGAGAACCTAGCATATCAGCATTTTTGGCATCAGTTAAGTCACCTGCAGGATAACAAGCAAATAAACAGTAGTTAGCAAAATAATTACACATCCAGGAGACATCTTTCACTTTAGCATTACTGATCTACAGAGTATTCATATAAGGAGATGATTATATATATCAAGAAATTTTTCCTAATATTAATATTCACTTATGGTCCTTTGGAATTCACTCAAACCTAACTACAACAAACTGAAGTAAAAAAACTGTTTTAAAGTCAAAATAAAATATCATTGATTCTAAAACTGTATCTCAGTCTACAAACACAAACTCTCCCTCCATCTCTCACATGGGACTTGACAAAATATAATTCAAATGATTTTTTATCCTTAATCACAAATTTTCTTTATTCCTGGAGACAAAAGAATAAGAAAACTAACCATGTATCACCCACATGCTCACATGTTGTATGAGGTAGCTATAAGGGGCAGGAGCAGGGGAGAAGCAAGAAGCTATCCCCTACTTGTATTATCATTTTCAAAAACTATAAACAAAGGAAACAGCCAAGCAAGGATTTCTTCTCAAAGGCTCAGGCTGAGGTGTTTGAATATGCATAGATGTAACCAGAATAAGCGAAAGGGAGACATGGGTACCATGTGTAATAAGAGGATCCTACTTGCTCTGGCTCTGAATGAAACAAAGTTGAAGGGGAAGGGGTACTGATGGTTTGGGAATGTTCAAGGTATAAAGTGTGGGTCATTATGGAGGAACTGTGGAACTGTGTTACAGGTTGTAAGGAAGTGAGTTTAAGACTGATGCTGATTGGAATGAAAGTAAATTATGACAGATGGTTGATATCAGCCCAGAGACATCTGGTAGTAAGTGAAAAGAAACAGAAGCTTAAGAGTGATTTTCCAATTTTGATGCAAGGGTTAGAATCTTCAGGCTATCAGATGTGAATGTAGGAATGGTGGATGTGGCAGTTGACAGTATAATTAGGGGGCATGGGTTATACAGTGTAAATGAATATGGAGAACAGCTCCTGAATTATGGGCTAAAAAAGAAGAGGAGACTGGGAATACTTGGTTTAAATACTTAAGTATAAAAGGGGAAGGAAGTAAGTACAATAGTCAATAGAGTTAGGATCACCAAGCATTATTTGATTATGTGCTAACTGACAGGAGTGCAAAGAAGACTGATGCATGTGGCTGTGCTGAGAAGGTCAGTGGGTGGAATGTCTGGTCATTTCTTTGTGAAGGCCAATGCGAAAGATTATTGTGTTTTTAGGAAAAGAGAAAATGACATGTGCAAAAGATGTGGTGAAAGTGAGTGAGCTTGGAAAACAGGCTTGTGTGCAGAGATACCATGGGAAACAATGAAAATCAACAAAGAGTGAGAGGAAATGAAATATGGGGAGTAGGAGAGGATTCGAAGGAATCTAGAGAAGTGCCTACACCTATGCGTTAACACGTGGCATGCCTAAGGTGGGATCTGGGTGTACAAGAAGGGCAGTGAACGATGAGAGGAGAAAGTTAAACTGTTAATGAAAGAGAAAACAGAGTTGTGTGGATGGCATCAGCAAAGCAGGAGTATGAGTGATGGAGATGCAGGACGTGAAGTGACGAGGTGAAGAGAAAGGTACAGGAGCTGAAAAAGAGGGCACATGAAGAGGTGAGGAAAAATCATAGGCATGAACTGAAATTTCCTTCAAAACTTCATCCCTGAAAATTGTGTCATTTTTCCCTACTCTTCTGTCAGCATACTGCACATAGTGCTTTAACATTCATAGTCTTCTTTAATTTAAGCATCCATTATAAATCATTTTAGTGAGAGTCAAATTTTCACATCTAATAAGCATCCATTTAAGTACAGGGTATAGTAAACTACAGTATCTGATAGTAAGTTACAATGAAGTTTTCTTGAAATTTAAATGTTAATCTAGCTACCCTGGTAATGCTGTGGTCAAATCCATAGGCAGAAAGAATTGCCAATGATGGCCCCACAGAATCTCTTTGGTTTGTGAATGAATACTTCAATCATATATATATATATATATATCAACTTTGAGTGCATGGTAAATAATCTAAAAATGCTATAGTAATGTGGATAAGTTTTAAGTTCATATGAGAGCTGCAAGGCAATCTTCATATACTAATACTATTCTATCAATCTTCATTCCCAAATACAAAATGTAGAATGAGCTCTATACAGCATCTAAGTTCACTCAAGAGTATTTTCTAATTAAGTGAACAAAATCATCCAAAGTACTTAATCTTCCACACAGCACATCAACTTCATTCATCAATTAAGGATAATCTCCCCACTCACACCCAATCCTCACACAAAGAGCCCCCATTGCAAACTATACAGGAAATTCCTCTAGCACCCACTGTGCAAATATCTCTAGTCTCAAGACAATGCTTCCATTTTATGTATCCATCTCTTTTGCTGTCTAACTCTTCTTTTCTGGAACTGCAAACTTCACATGCAGAGGAAGAAAACTGACATCATGGATTGAATAAATCTCTGTACTTTCATTACATATGAAAGTCCCTGCAAGTAAACAGTGGAATCAGTGGTAACCTCATACAACACTAGAACAACTTCATTGAAATGTTACATAAATGCTAAATTCATGAGACAAAAAGAATATTTTCTCACTAACCAGAAGCAAGGACAACTGCAGGTTTGATAGCTGATACAGTAGAAAAGGAAAACTCTCGAAACTGTGTTGCTCTTGAGGGATCTTGAAAGACACTGAGATGAAGATCAGATATCTATAATTGAATTAAAAAATTTGGTTAATCTTCTGACTTCAAAGTGCTGTAAAAAAATTTCAAAAATATGTTTTCATTTGATCTATTATTCCTTCACTCAACAATAACAAAACATCTCAAAGGAAGCATGAGTAATATGAATCTTCTGAAGCTGGATAAGCTAAGATGAGGAATACTAATGCTTGAGGACCTTGTTCCAAGAGTATATCTTGAATGTCTAAATCCTCCCATACTTGTTTAATATCTAAGGAACTCTAGAACATCTTTTAAAGATTGCACTTGAATCCATTAAACATCATCTAAAACTATAACTCATTTAACAAGCCCCAATGTAAACAGTATAGTGAGCCCCTTATTTTATCAATCACTCAATCCATATATAAACAACTGTGATACATCTTAAAATGAATAATGGAGCAGAAAGGATGTATAAGTCCTCTCAAACACCATCATACTACAAATCAGAGGGAAACATCTCCATCAATAAGATTTTCCTGTTCTCAGGTTTGAGGCATAATTCAAGCAAAACATCTAAGGGAAAGGGTGAAATCAATTCCACCCACATTTAACAACTTATCTAAGCAAATTATTTTAGCAGCTTATAATGAACCATTCAAAGCAAATAACTTTGGCTGCCATCATGACTTGGTGTAAAATAACAATAACCAACAAAAAACAATGACCTTAATACTTTGAAAATAAGAATGATGAGCTGCAAATTCTACCCTCAGAACATAAACCATCCATGGAAATCTTTTTTTATTCTTCTAAGCTTTAAATCTCCTACATTTCATGAAAATCTAGACCTGTTTTTTCCATAAACCAACCACGAAAAGGAAAGTAATGCTTCAACTAATTTCAATTGTTTTGATGGTTCACTGATAATTTGTTTTACAAAATGAAAGGCTATTGGGGCCTAGTTGTCAAAGGGGGCTGTGGTTTTGGTATATCATACATGACAGCTAGAGAATGGATGTGAAGAAATAAGGCAATTTCTTCGTCAGTTCCTGGTGCTACCTCACTCATGCAGGAAATGATGAACAAGCACAAAAGAAAATACAAATATCAGTGCACACTTAAGAAAATTAAAATCCATTAAAGACTGTAAAATGGTAGAATGCCCTCAATGCCCAAAAGAAAACTAAACATCAAGTAACTAGAGATAACTAAAGCTGCTTTAATTAATGTAATCCATTTCAACTTTCAAAGAAATTTTTTTCCCAACTGCTTCTGCTTTAGCAAGGTTGCATCATCAACTAACATAAAACAGCCTAATTTGCACACAGACACTCTCTAGCTATCATGTATAATGTAATGAAACCAGAGCCTTTCATGCACAGCAAAGCCCAGACTATTCCATGCTTTACATTGACTGCTACAGACGCCTTTGCTCAGCCTACTGACAGCACATCCCCCACCCAATATACATATTGATCCATTTTATTCAACTCTATGCACATCTCTCATTCTCCTGAATATTCAGGTCCAAGTATATCAGAGTTTCCTGAACTTTATCTTTCCATCTCCTTGCTCTTCCCTTCTCCTTTCCTCCTTCAACCTCTCACATAAAGATCCTCTTGTCAAGCTTTGTTTGCTCATCCTCTGCAACAAACCACACTTTTCTCTTACATTGACATTTCAGCCCTTGTGTTTCCATCCACAGCCACATCCACTCCCAACTACCTACAGCATTCCACTTCCTCTTGTTGTCCTCTTTCAAAATTACACTAAAAGTACGCTGCTCCATCTCCCTTCTGCACCCCATTATCTTACTTTCTTCAAATGCATTCAAAACTTTAAAACACTCTCCCATACTCTGTTAGCAGCTTCTGGAGTTTCTCATGGGAGTCTCTCACCAGATCCATTTCACCTGCAAACAGCAACTGATTCACCTCCCATACCCCCAACTCCTAGCTTACCACAGACCAATCCTTCACTATAAAACCCTTGCATTCACCTCCCTCACCATGCTGTTCCTATCACTACATGACCCCATACCCTCTAAGGCTGTACTACACTCGAGTGTAGGGATAGGATGGACTCCTTTGAAGCAAGTTCTTTGATGAGACTCTACTCCCTCTTGTTAACTGAAAATGAAACAGCCTTAAGCAGGTGCAGTCCAAGTATAGGTACTTCAGAATCTGGGAAAGGTCTTAAGCTGCTACATATCAGCCTTGAAAGCCATTTTGAAGCAAATAAAGGCCAACAATGCCATACAGCCATAAAGGTTGCACTTAGTTCACTGCATTCATTCAAAATAGGTGACCAATCCATTTCACATCATAATGAAGGTGCCCCAGGTCAAAGGCGGCAGAATCCAAGGGCACCAAAGCCTGAGTGATGAAAGTCTGACAAAGGCCACTCTTCAAGTTTCAGACTTACTATAGTTTCATGTACCATCTAAGATGCCCTTCATTTTGTGTGTAGCTACTTCAAAATTTGGGCATGATTTTAAGCACCTGCACACTGGCCTTGAGGCCACCTGGGGCCATCAAATACCACTCCATTCTTGAAAATTGCACTTATTCTAAACAGGCAATTTAGGAGCCTCAAATCATAGCAAAGATATCTCAGGATCAAAGGCAGGAACCAATGTGGACCCAAAATATGCAATTGTTGTGGATACTTTTGAGGTGAGTTGCAAAGGTTGAGCAGACTTGTGCCTGACCAAAATACCGAGGATAAGCTGATCTGGGTATCCTGAGGAAATATCTCATACTCGTGGAATCTTTCCATCAGGATCATCCAGAGCTTTTCCATGTAGGTTAAGACAATCAACATTTGAAGAACCACATCTTATGTTATCATAGCATATCTTATGCAAACTACATACTTTAGCATGATAAGAGTGTACTTAAAAGAATCAGTTGATGTAAAGTGAAGGTTGGTGTACTCTTCTCCTTTTCTTAAAACAGTGCATGCTACTAATTGCCAATGGTGAAGTAACTGTTAGACAGCCAAAGGTGGATCTTGCCATCTAACTTATTTTGGTTGATGGGTTTCAGTACTAGTCATCTAAAAAAGGAGGCAGCCTATCAGCTTCGGTAATCTGGTTCCTGTTTTCTGACTTCCTATGAGCTAAAAAAACACATGCCACTAATCTTTATTGTCAAGTACATAAATAAAAGTAAAGAAAAATCTAATTTCAAATTACTTCATTTAAAACAAAATCACTCAATCCAAGAAACACTGCAATCTATCCCCACAATTCATCCTTTAATCATGAAGCATTCTGTCACTGTTAAGAAATTCTAAAGCTTCCTATCACATAAGAGATGAATCACTAATAAGAATGCAACAAAGATAGCAAGTTTAGAACCTTGATAAGAATCACAAGTACACCTTAGCCAATACCCCAAAATACCTAAAAGTTCATGCAACTCTTCTGGTTCTGAATGGAACATAACAATATCTAAATAGAGTGGTACTTACTTTTCGTCACTCCTGTCAGAACACAATAATGTGAAGCTAAATAATTTTTCTTCGTCATTTCAAACCCATATAAATATTTATACTTGTACACAGTATAACAAACCTGCATAAACCATATAAGATGTTCGGCTTCTGACGCTAAAGTAATGTGATCTGCACCTCCATGTTTGTTCCCAGTGTCATGTCTCTCATCAGATGGTTCCTTCACATCAACACTTAGAACCCACACCACTTGTCCAACAAGTGAAGCTCCTCCTACGACTAATATGGCCCATACTACAGTTCCTAATGCTACACGCATGACTGAAAATAAGAACACATTAATACCATACTTGACAGGAAAACCACTACGTTTAAATGACAAGTAGAAATTATGTAAAAGATGATTTTAAAAATATTTCATTTTTTGTCCATGTGAGAAGCTTTATCATCACATACTACCCTAAATAAATCAGATATTGCATTTAGTGTATACTCAACATCACTACTTTCAATTTCTAATACACATATGTGCACCTTCCAACGAGCAGCCTAACCATTGTTTATCATATCACCCTGAAATGTGACAATCAGAGTGTCTGCAATCATCAAGTGCTTTCAGAAATTTCAAAGAGGAATACAAAGAAATACAAATAGCAACAGGCTGTATGTAATGGTGGATTAGATCAGAAGTTCACAGATTAATGTGGCAAAGGCAGAAAGACATACAAATACTTCAGACAGCCAAATATGTAAACTTTCCATATAATTAAGAAGGCACTAATAAGTGGATTTTGAAGAAAAATACTTATCAGGTCTATTCTCAAATGTATCTATGATGCTGCTTTCATCTACTCTAATTGGTAAATCATTTTCATTAACAATCCTGTTGAATAAAAATTACCTTAGTTCACTCTAAGTAAAATTTATGTCCACGAACTTGTATCCATGCGATGAATGAAATCACATAAACCTATCCTCGAGTAACTTATTCACCTATGCATGAGAGCAATCTAAAAGGCTGTCAAAATGTATTTTATCTGGTATATTCTACAACCTAACTCTAACTGACTTACCCTGTAATGTCACAACTTTAAATTTCTTCCCTTCATGGGAGATCTTAAATTATCTAAGGTAAAGTGAGCCAGCACTCAGCTGTTTTTTTAACATTCTCTTCCCTTGCCCAGGTAGCATATTTTCTCCTTGCCTTTCCAGCATGTGAGCTGCATGTATCCATTATACAACTTTTCCATTCCAGTAACACATACCTCATCCAACTGTTTATTCTCTACTCTAAGTTTTCCTCCCTTTTACAAACAAATCATGGTTGTTATCTATCTCAGTGTTCTCTGGTGCCACACTGAAATGGCACCACTGGATGTGGAGGGCTGGATGATTTCGAAGAACCTCTTAGCCAACATCAAGTGACTAGGGCTTACCCCACTTCTTCAGACACAGCTCCAAGACCTACCTCTTTCTCTATCAATTTTTCTAAAACCTTTAACCTCAGATCTAATCTTCCCTCAGACCACCATCTGTCTACTTCTGATCATCTCTCTGAAATCAAATTGTACAAGGCTACTTTGTCTCTACAGTATCAATTCTCTTTAATCTCTACCATTATTTCCACTCCTAGCCTGGTGTTTCTGCCTAATGAAATACAAAACATCCCAATGTTCACCTCATGGATTTTGAACCTCCCAACACTGAAGCTACCTGTCTTAATATTTCTTTACCTCATCTAGCTATTTAGCTATAAACCTAGTTTAAAAAGAGGGACATACATAAGTATTCATGAGTAAATGGTCAATGAACATAACTGGATTATATACTAATTGACAGGCATGCAAAAGAGAGATTCGTGGATGTGAATATCCTGAGAAAGATAAATTGTGGGACATCTAACCATTACCTGGCATAGGCTCTTATACTACAAAACTATTTCTTAACATCTAACAAGTTTCTTGCTTCATTTCATGTCATGTTCTCTGGTTGCTCTATCCTCTCATCTTCCAAGGAACTGTTCACTGTCTACATCTTCAATCTGATTTAATAACTTATAGACTGTGATCAGATCATCCCTCATTTCTCTCTTTCAAGCTGGAAAAACTTAAGGCTTCTAGTCTTTCCCTGTAATTCATTCATTCTGATACAATCTTAGTGTCCTCCTCTGACCTTTTCCATCAGCTCTTTGATCTCCTTTAAGCATGATGAGAGAACTTGAGGAGCACATTCTAGCTTTGGCTTTGTACAGGAAATGAACAGCTTCCTCCACATTTCCTTATCCATATACTTGAACCCTATACTTATATTTGCCAGCATACAGCTGGTGAGTGTGTATGTGTGTAGTTAACAATTTGTACATGAGAGAGTTTCACACACTATCTTTTGCACTATAAAGAAGACTTTTAAATCTTTGTAAGCTTCTGACACTTAGTCTCCTTGCTTAGACCATTCCAGTCATCCATTTCCCTTAAACTAAATCATTATTTCTTTTAATCTTTTTTAACAATCCTCTTTTTCAGCTTCTGATAACTGTGGTACTGCACCTTGTGAACTATTGACTTTCAGTATCATCCCGCTGATTTAGGAACTTAAATGCTGTTATCAGGTCACCTCTCCCTTCTCTTCTCTGTGTCTGACAGCTGCATAGCCTTCAACCTTCATTATAGCTACACTCTTAATGCTATGCTAATGCTTGCCATCATATAGTTTACCTCTCACAATTTTCCTAATGTGGTACTCTGGTGACAGGTTAGGTTCAACATTGAACCCCCAATCTCTTTCACACATCAATTCCTGTAGCTTATTTTTCACTCTGTAATATCCATACTAGGGCCCTCTTTTGCTGGATCCCATCCTCATTACCTTGCACTCATGTGGATTGAATCTCATGATTCATTTTATCACACCAACTTTGGAGTTTGTCCAGTTCTCCCATTATGTGATGCAAACATTTTCATTTATTTCTTTCATGACCTTAGCATCACCTACAAACATATTCTGGCAAGTTAATTATGTAAATCAAGAATATAAGCAGGCCTACGACCAAGCCCTGTGGCACTCCACCTTTAACTTCCGCCCATTTTGCGAATGTGCCTCTTACCAGCATCCTTTGTTCTGTACCTCACAGGTAATCCCCAATCAAACAAAGGAGTTTACCTGTTATTCTTATCTGTATCTCAAGCTTCTTAATCGAACCCTTATGGGGTATGGAGTCAAAGGCTCTCTGGCAGTCTAGAGAAACAGTCTATCCATCCATCTCTGGTTTAAGAGTTTCTAGTGTATGTTTCTAGTGTATGCCTGGTACCACTATAATCAGAATAATGACAATATTGAAAATCAACAAAGGAGACTGTCAGATATGATTGGTGGGTTAAATAACATAAATTTAAGAACACTGTAGGTAAAAGTAACTAAGAATTGACCTGATTCAAGTATTCAAAGTCACATGTGGATTCAGGGATCTAAACTTGGGAAACCATCTTTGTGTTCCATACAGGGTTAACTAGGGGGCACGCTTAAAAGAGTTTACTAACATGATGATTGAATACCAGAAAATACTTCTTCATCCACTG
>JAUTXX010552358.1:0-10264 GCA_032273605.1 Panulirus laevicauda
CAGCACCCCACATCACATCCCAGTACACAACATCCCACATCACATCCCAGTACACAACACCCTGCATCACACCCCAGTACAAGACACCGTACATCAAATCCCAGTAAACTACACCCCACTTCACATCCCAGTACACATCACCCCACATCACATCCCAGTACAAGCACCCAACATCACATCCCAGTACAAGAACCCAACATCACATCCCAGTACACATCACCCCACATCACATCCCAGTACACAGCACCCCACATCACATCCCAGTACACAACACCTCACATCACATCCCAGTACACAACTCCCCACATCACAGCCCAGGTCAGTATAATCAGCCCACAATCCCATGTTGCAGTAAAACACAAATGATTAGAGAATGAACGGGAGTGTGCACTTTGCCCGACGAACCGAAATCACAAGATATTTTCAGCCCAGCATTTTGATTCGTCCATAATTCGCAGTATATGTGGCAACTGAGGCAGGAACAAAGTGCAAAAGGCTGTTTGGTTGTTAAATACGGCAAATGTAAGCGACGCGATAGGAAAGACACAGCATGGAACACACTCAACACAAAGCAACAAACAAACTCCATACAATACATAACACGGACAACAACACAAACCACATATCCACTAGGAAACAGTCCATGATGATATCAGTAACCTTTTTTTCTTGTCCCTTTATATTGTTCGTTGTTTCCCGCGTGAGCGGGGTAGAGCCAAGAACAAACGAAGTAGAGGCTTCATTCGCTCACATCCATTCTCTAGCTGTCATGTATACTGCACCTCATTCAGAGCACCCTGTCCATAACAGGCCAAACATATTTTACCTTGATTTTCTAAAGTTGCTTTATTCAGTCCACTGACAGCACGTCGCCCCCTGTATACCATATCGCTTTAATTCATTCTATCTCGTGCACGCCTTTCACCCTCCTACATGCTTAGGTCCCGACCACTCAAAATATTTTTCACCCTATCCTTTCACCTCCGATTTGCTCTTCCCTTTCTCCATCCCCCTTCCACTTCTGACATATATATCCTCTTTGTCAACCTTTCCTCTCTCATTCTCTACATATGTCCAAACCATTCCAGCAAACCCTTTCCAGCTCTCTCAACCATATTCTGCTTATTAACACACTTCTCTTTTACCCTTTCATTAATTACTCGATCAACCCCCTTCACAACACATATTGTCCCCAAACATTTCGTTTATAGCGCATGCACCCTCTTCCGTACATTCTCATCCACTGCCTTCCCAGATAGCGACCTCTCTTTCCACATATTCCTTAATGATTCCAGGATCTTTGACCTTTCATCCACCCAATGGCTCACTTCCACTTCTATGGGTTCCATTCGCTGCCACGTTTGCTCTTAAGTATGTAAAACACTTCACTTCCAAGTTTCCTCCATTTAAATTCACATCCCAACAAAACTATCTCTTCACAGCTGAACCTAAATGCCATACTTTTATTGATATTCACTCTCAATTTCCTCCTTGCACACACTCTCCCAAATTCAAACACTAACTTTTGAATCTGTCACCAGTACTGTGTCATCAGCAAACAAAGACTGAATCATTTTCCAGGCACTTTCTTCCTCTACAAACTACATACCTGCTAATCTCTCCATGACCAGTTCATTTACCTCCCTCACCATCCCATCCATTAACAATCTTTGCAGTCATGGTAACGTCATACACCGCTGCCTCAGACCCACATTGACCTGCAACCAATCATTCTCTTCTCAACCGCACATACTATAAAATCTCCTCACTGCTTCTAATAGCCTTCTCACATCGCATATACGTAATACGGTTCATTATGCATTTCTATCAACACTAATTTGCTTTCTCTAGACCTACATATACCACATACAAATCCTCTTGTTTTTCTATTTCTCAAAAACATTCTTCAACACAAAGACCTGATTTCCTTTTTACTCCTCCCCGGTTTGATGTTCTGTGCATGCTTTCACCCTCTTAATCACCATTCCCATATAAATGAAAAGGTACACTCAACAAGGTTACCTCTGTAATTCGAACACTTACCGTTGTTCCCTTGCCGCTGTACAATGACCCTATACATGCATTTCGCCAATCTTCAGGTACCTCCCCATGATTCATAAGTATATTGGAAATCCTAAATAACCAGTCAACTCTGCAATCACCCCCTCTCTTAAGAAAATCACACCTGCAATACCATCCACTCCAGCCACCTTGCTACACTTGAACTTATTCAAGGCTTTCTCTTCCTTTTCTCTCTTAATCAGTTCTCATACGACACACTTCGCATAGCTCCCCGATTTAAACAGCCTACATCTGCCACCCTATCATCAGACACATCAAACAGTCCTTCAAAATACTCACTCCATTTCCTTTTCACCTCATCACTGCCTGTTCCTATTTCCCCATTAGCTCCCTTCACCGATGTTCTCATTTGGTCTTTTACTTTTCTCACACTATTACCCATCTTCCAAAACATCTTAGGAAGTTTGCTGATACTCGCTCACCCCTACTCTAAATGCTTTCTTTTTTAACCCTTGTACTTTCAACCTGCCCTCCTGCTGCTTTCTTTTGTACATCGCCCACTTATCTGCACCCCTTTCTTGTAAGTAAAGGCCAGCCCATACACTTCTCTTTTCTTTCATTAATAACTTTACTTCATTATCGCACCACTTACTATCCCTTCTCACTTGCCCTCCTCCTAACTTCAGTATGCTGTAAACCTCTCACACATGCCAGTACTACTTCCTAAAATACCTCCCGTTCCTCACCCACTCCCCTACCTTCGTTTACTCTCACCTTTTACCGTTTCATACTAAATATCTTCCGCTATTTCTTCACATGTCTTTTTCCCGAGGTCACCATCTTTACCCTTGCCTCCATCAGGTAATGATCAGACATCTCACCAGCTGCCCCTCTCAACACATCTACATCCAAGAGTCCCTCTTTTGCAGACCTATCACTTAGGAACCCAATAATGACCGCTAACCGCTTTTCTTACCCACGTATATCTATGTATGTCTCCTTTTTTTGAATCATGTATTCCCCGATCACCAGTCCTTTTACAGCAAACAACCACACAAGCTGTTCACTATTTTCATTCCTCCCACTGAAAACCCCATGCCCTCAAATTGTACCCTCAATTGCCACATTATCGCTTTCGCATTTAAATCACCCATCACTATTACCCTATCACTTGCATCAAGGCTGTTGACACAATCACTCAGCTGTTTCCAAAACACTTGCCTTTCTTTAATGTCCTTCTCATGCTCATATGCATAAACGCACTCAAGTAAATCACCCATCTTTCGTTAATCACTGCATACCCGCTCCTCCCTGCAAGACTCTTGCATTTACATTCCTAACCACCCTAACCATGAATAAATTAAACAACCACGGTGATATCACACACCCCTGCCGTATACCAACCTTCATTGGGAACCATTTACTCAAACACACGCCTTACACCCTTCTTAATTAATACCTTCCACAAAGCATCTCTGTTAACCTTATCATATACCTTCTCCATACCCAAAATTGCCACATACAAATCTATTCGTTTTTCTAAATATTTCACACACACATTCTTAAAGCAAACTCCTAATCCACACTGCTCCTTCCCAGTCTGATGCTCTGTACATGCCTTCACCCTCTTGATCAATATTCTCCCATACAACTTACCAGGTATACTCAACAAACCTATATTTCTGCAGTTTGAAGACTAACGCTTATTCCCTTTACCTCTATGCAAAAACATTATACATGGATTCCGCCAATTCCCAGGTGCTTTGCCATGATCCATACTTATGCTGAATATCCTTACCAGCCATTGAACAACACAGTCACCACCTTTCTCAATGAATGCAGCTGCAATGCCATCCACTTCAGCCACCTTGCTGCATTTCGTCTTCCGCATGGCTTTCACCACCTCCTCTCATTTCACCAAACCACTCTCCATGACTCTGTCCCTTCGCACACCACCCCGATCATAACACCCTACGTATGCCACTCTATCATCTAACAGTCCCTCAGAATTCTCACCCCATCTCCTCCTCACGTCATCACTACCTGCTATCACTTCCCCCTTTGCTCCCTTCCCCTTACCGTTGTTCCCAATTGTTCTCTTGTTTTTTGCATATGATTTACTGTTTTTCCGAAATATCTTATATCTTCCCTAAAGTTTCATAATACTTTCTCACCCCAACTCTCACTTACCTCTTTTTCAACTCCTGCACGTTCCTTTGGACCTACTGCCTCTTTCTCTTATACATTTCCCAATCATCTGCACCCCTTCCTTATAAGTACCGTCCAAAAGCCTCACTTTTATCTTTCATTACCAACTTTATTTCTTCATCCCACCACTCATCACCCTTTCTAATCTGCCCACTTCCTGCCTTTCGCATGCCACAGACATCTCTTGCACATGCCATCATTGTTTCTCTTACTTCATGTGGTTTCAACTTTTGCTACTCTACACTTAGTCTCCCCTGTCATTTCTTTAAACCTCTACAAATTTTCATCCTTGCCTCCACAAGATAGTGATCAGGCATCCCACCAGCTACCCATCTCAGCACATTTACATCCAAAAGTCTCTCTTTTACACGCGTATCAGTTAATGTGTAATAATGCCCATCGACCATCTCCCCTACTCGCATATGCATACTTGGGAATATCTCTCTTATAAAGTCAGGTATTCCCAAACACCAGTCTTTTTTTTTAGCACACAACTCCACAAGTTCTTCACCATTTCCATTCATAACTTTTAAATCCCCATTACAAACCAATTATACCCCCAACTGCCACATTACATACCTTCGCATTTAAATCACCCATCACTAATCACTCGTAGAACAAAACTGCTGGCATATTCACTCAGCTGTTCCCAAAACACTTGCCTCTGATGATCTCATGGCCAGGTGCATAAGTACCAATAATCACCCATCTCTTTCCATCCACTTCCAGTTTCACCTTACACTCAATCACACACCCCCACAACTTCAGTAGTAGTGCTACTCCTTCCTTTGTTCTTGTCATCTCACCATTCCCTTACTTTACTCCTAAGAAATTTCCAAACCAATCTTTCATTTTACCCTTGAGCTTTGCTTCACTTTGAGCGAGGACATCCAGGCTTCTTTCCTCGGAAACGTACTACCTATCTCTCTTTTCTTCTCATATCTGCTACATCCACACACATTTAGACCCCCCAGTTTGAGCCTTTGAGGAGGATGAGCACTCCCCGCCTGGCTCCTTATTCAATGAAATATATCATCAAACATACATGAAGTACATAAGTTATGTGACGTAAAACTTACATCACCATTAACAAGGATGACATCTAACTTCAGTGGCATAAAACTGATGATATAAATTACAGAGAGCATAACGATAATAATGTGAATACCATATAATATCAATGACATATATCAACATATAACGTACGACATGTAACATAAACAACGTACAACACACACCATCAGTAACATCAGTAACATCATTAACAGATATCATCAATATGAAGCAACTTGCCACAACACCCAGCAACAAAAAAGTGGAACACACAGCAACAAAAATGATATACCAAGAGAAAAATTACTCAGAACACACAACTACCAAGCTCAGCACTGCTATGTACAACATATCATTCAACACATGGCTACAATATAAACCAGAAAAAACTAACCAAACTGTCGAGACACAAAGAGACAGTACGTTGTTCAGCACCAAGCAGTACAAAACTCGGAGCAACACACAACAACACAGAACATGAGTAACATACGTCAGTACCCAGAAACACAGACATACATGAACTACTCTGAGCGAGTGTTTATCCTTGTGTGTTTGTCATTTGTTTACGATGTCCTCATCATCGTCTTATTTCAGGTACAATATGGACCCCTCTCTGCGCGACTGTACGACCCCTCAGCACGATGGTACGACCCCACAGTACGAGGGTACGGGCCTTCAGCACATTGGTACGACCCATGAGCACGAGGGTACGACCTTTCAGCACGACCTTGCGACCCTCTCAGCACGAGCGCATGACATCCCAAAGTGAATGTACGACTATTTCAGCTCGACTCTGCAACCCTTAAGCACGACTGTACGACCCTTTTAGTACGAAGGTGTGACTCCTTCAACACGATGTGCAACCTTTTCCACACGATGCCAAGACCCTCAAGATCGATGGTACGATCATTGAACGTGACCTTATGATGCCTGGGCACATCGATACGACCCTTGGGTAGGTATGATGGTGTGACCTTATACTGAACTGTTATGAGTCAAGGCCAGGCTGTCACATTCAAAGGCCATACCGTCGTGCTAAAGGGTCGTTCTGTCGTTTCAAAGGGGTTAAGGTGTATAAGGGCAGCATGTAGACAATGCCGTCTACAAGTCTGATGTCCTCGCAGAGGGAAAGACAGACAGATAAGCGAACAGACATAAAAAACTGGCCGAACGACAGACAGACAGAGAAAGATAGACAATCAGGTACACGGACAGACAAACAAACGATTGCCAAACAAATAGACAGATGAACAGATAAACAGACAGATAGATGTATAGATAGACAGACGGAAAATCAGACACAATGACAAATAGAACAATGAACTTAGGCAGACAAACAGACGGAAAGACAGGTAGACAGACAGACAAACAAACAGATGCACAAACAGACAGGCAGAGCTAAGGGATTCAGAGGGAAGAATTGTTGCGGATGATGTGGGGACATGTGAGGAATTGAATAACAAGCTCAAAAGTGTGTTGACAGTGGAAGACATTATAACCCTTACACTCATGAGATGGAATGAGGAAGAGGATTTAAAAAAACACTGAGATGTATAGAAGAGACGTTAACCAGCATATTGAAAGATCTTGGCTCATGCAAGGCTCGTGGTCCTGGTGAACTTTAATCATATGTCTTGAAAATGTGTGTACATACGTTAGATCAACCTCTAGAATTGCTCTTCAAAACGCCGCTGGAGAGATGTAGAGTGTTGGGGAATGTAAAAGGACAAACGTCATTCCTGTCCATAAGAAAGGAGATCGGAAACATTAACCAAACTACAGACCTGCGTCACTGACGAGTGAAGTCTGTAGGTTCTGGAAAAGATAATTAGAAAACAAACAGATGACTCTCTACAGAGGAGAAATTGCCAGAGAAGCAGCATGGCTACAGGGAAAGGAGGTCATATGTAAACAAATCATTTTGATTTCTAAAAGGGAATGAGTTTTGTCTTGAACAAAAGGAGTGATGAGTGGCTTGTTTGTACGTGGATATTCAGAAAACGTTTGACACTGTAACGTTTGGGAGATTGATTATGAATCTGGATCACTAAGTAGGAATAAGATCAAAATCCCTTTAATGGATAGAAGGTTATCTCTTTGGAAAGGAACAAAGGACGCATGTCACACGGGCTATTTCTAAATGAGTCTATGTGGCCAGCGGAGTGCCACAGGGATCTGCTCTAGGACCATTACTCTTCTATATCTATGCGAAAGACTTGGATGAAAGTATGGGCTCGTACCTGAATGTATTTGCAGATGATGCAAAGGTCTTGAGGAAAATGGAAAACGAAGAGGATTGCTTATACTTACAAGGGGATCTAAAGTGACTCCAAAGTTGGTCTGGTGCATGGTTGATGAAATTCGACCCGAGCAAGTGCAAAGTGATAAGGTTGGGGCAAAGTGATAGAAGGCCTCAAAATGATTATTATGTAGCAGTATACAAGCTTCAAGATCATGTGTGAGCGAAGGATTTGGGAGTTGTCATCATCTCTGTCCCTTCAACGGGGTTCCACATTCGGAGGAAAGTTAAGGAGACAATGTTTCCTGTCAAATATCAGGACATCTTCCAGGTATATGGATTAGAAAATAATTAGCATGCTGCTCATATCCTACATAAGGCAAAACTTTGAATAATTTTCTCAAGTATGGTCATCACACCCGAGGAAGCTCAAAGAGGTAATAGAGAAAGTCCAGAGGAGGACAACAAAGTTGGTATCAGAATTAAGAAAGCTGAGTTGCAATGAAGGGCTAGAGGCTTTAAATTTGCCCACCTTAGAAGAGAAAAGAATAAGGGGTGGCCATAACACCCTTTATGTTTATACAACATGTCAATGAAGTGGACAGTGAACAGTTTTTCGAGAGATGTAGAGATATAGGAACCAAAGGACGTAACATGAAATTAAACGAATTTGAAGAGAAAAAAAAGATATAAAGAAAAAACTTTAAAGTACACTACTAGTGGTTGAATGGAGTGAGATGACTGATCCCATAGCTAATGCAGGCAGCATAAAGAATGTAAGAAGTTGTATGATAATAGAGAATGTTCAAGAGATAGGGCCCCACGAGTGTAAATCTCTCTCCCAGTACGGTACAAATAGGTAATTACAAATGAGAAATTACAGAAAGACAAACAGACGAATTCAATAAAAAAAACTAATAAGGTCGGATAGGTCTTTTCTAGATGTCCTAGAACAGCGGTAGTCAGTACACGGCCGGCGGGCCACACATGACTCGAACTTGTCTCTCTTGTGGTCTGAAAGAAAGAGGAGAAAGAAAATGAAAATTGGACAATAGAAATTGTACATACTGATTTTAAGTATAAGGAATAATACTCTGGTTATCGAACCACGGCATATCAAGTGTAGTTTTGATGCAATTCTTATGTGTACTATGAAACTTTTTCGTTCGATGATTCTACGTAAATTTATATATTTCACAAAGGCTTTGCTGTCTCAGTCGAAATTCTAGTTTTTCTAGTGAACGCCACGGTCCAAGACACTGTTCAGAGAGAAATTCCTGTAACACAAACAGACGCTGTTGAAGATCATGGACAGCGAGGGGAAGCAGGAGCAATTTGAGGGATTGATCATCAGACGAACGACATGAACACTAGTGCGGTGGAATGGAAACCTGGGGACACCCAGCCAGAGGTATACAGGAACTGTGGAAAGAATGATTCGTACTGTTAGAGAGGGAGCAGTGAAAGAAGTTTACGGCCTCGTTGATGAAATGTTTAAAAAAGTTCAAAATGTACAGGACTGGTGCTTGTTAGCGAGATAGGAAATCTTAAAGTAAGTCAAGGACACAAGTGGCATTGAAGGATCCAGCTGAAATGTGGGAGGCACCAAAACTAGAAAGGTCGGTAAAGCAAGAAATTGATAGATGTAAATCACTTATTTTTTCTCGGAAGATCATACATAACAAAGAAAAGGGGAAGAAAGAAGATATGCTCATTCAAATATCCCCAGAGTTTAAAGAACTGCCAGAAGTTATTTTGACCGTAGATGAAAGAAGAAGGTTTAGTGGTTATGATCAAGATGTAAAGGGACGACCAGTTTTGGGTACGTGTGGTGTAGAGGCATCTAGCCAGGATGTACTTCAAACCCTAAAGATGAGCTGAAATTCAGTGGGGTATTCATCAGGTGTGATACATCAAAGAAAGAGAAGGAAAAAAGCAAAGTGTGTCGTCAAGAGAAAAATGGAGGCGATAAGACGGGGCAGACGGACCCTCCAGCGGTGCAAAGAGGTCAGGAGGGTTAGGAAGCAGTGATGTCAGACTGGACACAACTGCTGATGGATTCGTAGCTAATGATAAAGGAACGGAAGTTAAGGGCGATATTAGGGAAACTGCGCCTGGAATTGTTGGAGTTATGAAAAAAAAAAACTTACTCAAAAGAAGAGAGCTTATATGTTTTGTTGTCCAAAAGGAAAGAGAACGCAAAAGAGAGGAAAAGGTTCGTCTTCTTTATAAGAGCTAGCCATAATTTTCAGGGAATAGTTCAGACAATACATAATAGAGTAAGTGCTGGAAGAAGTGTATAGTTGTGGTGATATTATAGAACCTCATAAAGAATGTTGACGATCCAGAGTAATCATTTTGTAATGATAATAATGAGGGAGCAATCAGAATGGTACATGAAACATAAAGTTAGAGAATGATATCTCATGGTGGAAGGGAGTCATAGAGAAACAAGTTTTCAGAGTGTACAGGGAAAGTCCCTATACCAGCACGTCAATGAACATACTAGCACGAGAAGTCCTGATACACAACCATTGCTAGATCTTGCCACCACATATACAAGCATGGATACTGAAGATATTATATATGATACACCAACTGGAAAAAGTAATCACCCAATGTTCAAGTTTGCCTGTGTGGTACATGAGGATGATAAAAGAACAGACATGAGATATGACCCAAAGGAGACATAATCGTGGAAAATGCACAAACTTTAGCAATGTCTGTGGTGACCTAGATTGA
>JAUTXX010552369.1:0-10263 GCA_032273605.1 Panulirus laevicauda
ACAGCGTCGAGCAACCAAGATACTGCCCGGACTGAGAAACAAGTCCTACGAGATGAGATTATATGACTTGAAGCTATCTAACTTACAGGAAAGAAGGCTGAAAAGTGATGTAATGCAATTACTGAAAATGATCAATGGCTTTGATAATCTTGTCCTATCAAATTCCCTAAGGCTAAATTCGTCTGAGTTTACTCATGAGCAAACGATTTACCTCGAACGAAGCGAAGTACTTTTTCTTCAACAGAACTGATAACATAAGTAACGACTTGCCAAGTAGAGTGGTTGGTTGAAAGGTACGTAAATATTTTGCTTAAGCCCATGACTTCATTGTTTGCGCCTCCATAGACAAAATGATAATTTGCAGGATATTCTCTTTGAATTATCTGTATGTCTTCTAACTTTCACCACACAAATCTGAGTTCCTGATACCTTTCACTATCACAAACAGCCTCGAAAGGATCTAATGGTCTGTTTTTGTTTGAAATCCTTTGCTTTCCTTTGTATGGGCTCGGTACTCAGGTTCGAGAGCCAACTCTGACGATATGGCCAGTCTGCAGCCTAGCTGCCAGCAGGGGGAGTGGTATGGGAGAGATGGACTTGAGCTGGTCCTTGGTCGTATTAAACACCCACTCCAGGTAGGCATCTAGCTGACGTTGCTCTGGAAGACAGTTTAAGCCTGTATCAGAATACAGACACGGCCATCCAATAGAGGGTCAACCTACACACATATCCACCTAAAATTAGTAGACATAGTTCATATACTTAAAGTTGAGAGAGAGAGGGTAACACAAGTGCAAAACTCTCCCACTAACAAACAAATAGTTATCACACAGGGCAAGTCTATCAATATGGGTTAAACTTCACATAGGGCAAACTAATATGTGTCAAGCCACACATAGACATGGACGTGTATAAGCCATACTTACTGTCGGGATCATGCAAATAAGGTCAAAAAGAGGTAATTTCATATATCGTACATACTATTTGCTTGTTCATATTTGGCAAAGCTTTCTCTTGGTCAGGTTACGGAACAGGCTATATACACAGGTAAGGTCATTTACACAACACGCCGTACGTGGGTCAGGTCGATATCATACAAGCACTAGTCGTGATTAATAGTTTGAACACCTTTTCTACCACACAAACCAGACCTGAGTCAGGTCATACATAGTACAGACATATGAACACTAAAAAGAGGCTCTCTGCTTGCCTCTTTCCCTAACGATTAAAGTCACAGAGAACCAACAGAGTAATACATCCCTCACGTATTAGATATCGGGGGCTGGTTATTCGAATACCTGCTTTGTCGCATTCAAGACTATGCTGTGCAACTCTTTGTCTCTTGTTTTCTCGATATCTAAAAACTCGCTTCTTAAACCTCTTGGGCACGACGATCTAACCCATGAATATGACGGTATGGAGGCCGGAGACTGTGATTTGATTAAATCAAAGGCCAGGCCATTATATACCTTGCGTCACACTGTCGTTGTTGTGTCGTGCGGTTAAACTAAGGCGGGTCTTGATTTTGGAAGGACACACAACAGGAAGTTCATACTACGGTAGATCATACATGTGGCACGTGTAACATGGGGCATGTGATTTCATATATGGCATGGTGATGCTTGCTTAGTTTTGATCAGTATAGGATTACAGTGTGGAAGATAAAAAACAAATCTCTAAGGCGAAAGTGATTGTACTTTTAAAGTAAACATATCTAAATAAAAAGCTTCGATATAGCGAATGTCAGCAGTTGGGAAGCATTTTTTTTGATGCAGCGTTTGACTATTCCCGTGGGGTCAGCAAATGCAGACATATCCTTGTGACATCCTAGACTAAGATATCCCCAAGTTAACCGTTGGTAAGTATCTATCCTGAGATAACTCTAGACTCGGTTATTTTAAGTTTACTCCACCTAGTCCATGACTGGTCATTCACCTTAGGGATAAACCAGGATACTCCCGTCCTACTAGTCTACCGTGGTTGTGTATTTATCCTACAGCAACTCAAGACCCACCTATCCTAGGGTCGACCATAGTGAAAGCGCGACTCAGTTCGTTGACGGCGACGTCCATGGCGGAGTAACCGAGTTCGTCCAGCACTTCCTGAATGTAAGCGTCCTGTTCATCGCGGGCTTGCTGGAGCACTTCGGCCACCAGCGGAGTCCTGGCTCCCGAGCTACCCTAGAAATGGACGAACACCTTACCCACACAAGGCACTTTATCGCCTCCTTAGAAGTTTGTATATCAGCACGAACAGCTGAAACAAGTAGTTTATCCGTCAGGAGTATTTTGTGTATCAAAGTTTTCCATTCAAAAGTAGGTTTCATATCACATAATGAAGAGCGTGATTTTGAAAATTAAATATTAACCTCGCCTATCTGAATTGATACTTGATCCCTTGTCTGACTGTTAATATATCAGCAGAGCTTTACTATATTACCCGGACAACCCAGCAACTGGTAACCCTGGGGAACAGATTATCTCTTGTGATGGAAAGAGTTTACCTGAGAGAAGAGGTTGTGGTACTTGACAACTGAGGGATCTTTGAGAGAGGCTGATCGCCCCGCTATGTCCATGAGAACTTGTACGTTGTTGTCGGACTTGACGGGGAAGACGGCCTTGATGGCAGCCCTCAACACTTCGCGGCTCACCACACCCTGCTGCCAAAGATCCACACTGCAGTTCTTGCATTTTCATACAACATTTTTTTTTTTACAATTTACGGTTTTTGCAACGGTTTCTCTCTGTCGTTGCTTCTACTGCAACTCAAGGCCTACAGTATCTTGATAAAAGTCACTCCTCAGCTTCTATATACATTTTATACGTAAAATTTCATAGGCCAACGACAACGAGTTCTTTTGTGTTTATACAAATTGTTTAGGCTGTCGGACAACCAGCATCCCGGAAGCTGTTACTTGCGACATGGAAATGTCAGATTAGTACACGAAATGCATATTCAGTTAGAAAAGTGGGGCTGGTTCTCCTATCAAAGTGGCTGTAAATAGTGATCAGTATTATGTGCAAATGCACGGGATGTTCCTTGGATAAGATATTCACTGCTGACACAATCACTGCGCCATATGAGGTTGCCACCGAGGAAAATACTATGGAACATGTGAGGTTGTCTTGTGGGGAGGATGAAGAGAGAGGGCAGCACTAACCTTATCCTCTGGATCACGGCTCCTGAGGGCGGCGTAGAGGGCGTTGACACTGTCGATCTGATGGTGGTACACCTGTTCTTCCACCTGGCCACATAGGATGCCCCAGAAGAGACCAATCTGACCAACAAACAACACCAATGTTCCTTTAGAGTACTTCACCCACCACGATTATTCTGAAAATATATCTTTTGCGCGTTTTTTCTCTCTTGCGCACAAGCGAACCTGTGTTTAACAATGCCACTAATAGGCAGGGAACCTTGATATAACACGAGAGCTTAAAGGAAAGCAACAAGAGCAGGTTGCCTGATACACTTGAATAACACGTTGTTGTCTGATTATGTGCAAAGGTAAATATGGGCATGTCTGAGGCAGTCTAAGGAGTGGATATTTGAACTGTCTTTGTTGTGGTGTGTGTGGATGTGTGTCCGAATGTGTGAGGAAGTATACAGGTGGGCGTCAGCAGCGGCATGTTCTGGGAAAGTAGCGGTTGGCTAACCTGTTCCTCGTGCGCCAGTCGCTGGCAGGCGTCAGCCAAGGAGTAGCACCATTCAGCTCGCACCTCCTCCAGGTGGTACCTGCACCATGGGCTGGGTCTTAGCAAGGAGAGTTTATAAAGAAGGCACACATCCGGGATACCACACCGGGTCGGGTACTACATCAAAGGCTAGTATTCACTAATGTATAATGTACAGGGGACCAAATTCTACAACATATTGACAAATCGGACAAAAGCGCCTTTGTTTTTTAACTCTCTGTGGGCCGAGAGCTTAGAGCTTTTGGAAGAATCCACCAAAGCAGTGCGTGCTTAGAGGCTCCACAAACTGAGCAGGATTTTGTGTCTTAAGCGAAATATATCATCATGTGAAACAGAACAGTATGTGTCTGTTCTGCCAAGAGCTCAGCAGTGAAGGACGTAGGCGTCTATTGAATGTTCTGGGACATGGAGATAATTAAAGCTATACAGATCCTTCATGAACAGTATCAGTACTTTTAGAACTCTGAACACACTGCTGGTAATACTGAAATTTTACGAAAACACCATAAATTACCTCAGAAAACACCAGATCAAGTGCCAAGTGCCTGTCGTGGAAAATTCAGTTCAATAAGAGCTTGGAGACAGACATAACACTGCAGACAGAGGTATTGTAGCTACTCTGTAAATGTCAATGGACACCTCAGTGAGTTTCAGACTCCTGCAGCAGATGACATAGTAAAGCAAGAGGCCATAAGCTGTTCATCATCACTCAAGCGGGAAACTTGACCATAAGTTCCATCCAATGTTACATTAAGAATTTATAATGTTGGAAATGTGAAATACGTCGTTTTCGGCCTTCTAATTATCCAGTTTGATAGGTTTTATTCTAAGATAGCCTAGGAAAGCATCGAAAAAATGGTGCTTTTGTCCATCATGTTCATAAAGCTGGTCACGGAGAGGATTTTTATGCACTGTAGAATCAGTTTTGGCAGCGACACTGTGCATGACTGGCCTACCTCTCCCTGAAGTACTGGTCGACAAAGACCTCCATAGAGTCCTTGCTGGTCAGCCTCCTCTTCTCCCGCCAGATGTCGTCCACGATGAGGATCAGGTCCCTCTTTCCCAGTCGACGGTTCCTGACGCATCCCTCGTACCGCAGGTAGGCCGGCACCCCTGCCTCCATTCCCTGTCGTCATAAAGCGAAAAGCGCCCGGCGTCGTAACTTGATTCTTGAAACTAAATATCTTATAGTTTTACGACATAGTAATTAATGTTCAAAGTGTATTGGTAGAAATTAGGTTTGTGTGTGTGTGTGTGTGTGTGTGTGTGTGTGTCCTTTTCGTCCAGGATGTAAAGTATGGAGAGGTTATTATCCTGCATTATATAGTCAAATACCCGTGTGTGTGTGTGTGTGTACTAACCTTACAGTCGATGAGTTCGCTGGCGGCGGAGGAGAGCTGGGCGCCCGTCAGCTCCGAGATGAGGACGTCTACCAGCTGGTCGGTGGTCTTGCCGCTGGAGACCTCCCGCCAGCGGCCGATGCCGCCCTCCACATACTCCGCCACCCTGGGCCAGCGGGAGGGGAGGGTACACAGTGAGACGCAGAGTGACAGAAGCGCAGGATGGGATGTAAAAGGAAAGATGGGATGGCATAACAAAGTAAGAAAGAGGAAAATGAAAACGTGGAGAAAAGGTAAACAGGGATGCGGTAAGAGATGTGATTGAGGGAGACATGAAATGTTTGGTGTTGAGGAGGAAGGCTAGGCTATGTTAAGTTGTCTGTGTGGGGTTGTTGTGGTGGTGGTGTATTGTGTGATGATCATGGTGGTGAATGTAGTACTGCTACTGCTGCTGCAATCAAAAGGGTATATGCAAGAATGATTGAGTTTTTTCTATGTAAAACGTCTTCAGTATGACAGTGATCAACTGACCTGTTCCAGTCTGGTCTAGGCGTGGCTGCCCGTCGTAGGGCCTGGTTCTCCTGACTCAGCAGGTCCCTTTCCGTCACCAGCGCCTCCTGAGTACCTGGGGGAAAATAGATATCCCTCTCTCTATCTATCTCTGGTTCCCAATTTCCACCGGCTCGAGAACCGGCAGAATTGGGTCACACGGGAACGCATGAGTTTGAGAGAGAAAAAAAGACCTGTTGGTATGTAACGGATTTTTCTGTTGAAAGGTTCCTGTCTGTTTTGAAGAAATACGTCTTATCAAACATAGAAGATTTCTTTGAAATAGATATTGTCATTTTTATATGCTTAAACTGCGTTTACGTCAAACTACACTGTGGGGCGATTTATTCTAATGTTTAGTCTATTGATTAACTTTTCCATTTCTGTACAGAGGAAGGAATGGATAAGGAGCCGCCACTTACTGAGGATGGTCTCGTGTTGCTCCTTCAGGAGGTCGTGGGCGTGAGTGAGGTGTTTGTGGGTGTTGGTGAGGGCGGTAAGGCGACGCTGCTGGCGATCGTAGTCAGCCCGTGGCACCACCTCCCGGTACTGCCGCTCCATCTCCAGCAGCAGCCGCGTTTTAACGCTCAGATCCTCCCTGGCAAGCGCGCACACAGACCCACAGCTCATTATCCATATCAGAGGGTGGTCAACTTAGAATGATTATCATCAGCGAAATTACTTTCTTCAGTGCAAATATATCACTGAAGATACTACAAAATTAAGGACACCTTATATCTTTACACTATCATTATATAATAACTCAGTTACAACTTCCCTTACAGATTTGGAACAGTATGTCATTACGTTATGTACTTCCCTGAATCAATTTTGCCACCAGCCTACAGAATATCTATACCATAAGATTTGTCCTATGTAACAGCAATTCGTTCCCCCTCGACTCTCCACCATAAACACTCGTATCTCCAATGTTTCTATGTTGCCCTCAATACCAGGATAAGAATATAGATAAGCACTGTAATCAGAAATGCAAGATCCAATTTACAATAATGACAATGTTGATCTCCTCAGCTATAGATGATAAATGACTTATATCATTATGACAGTCGATTCTCTAAGCTAGACAAACATCTGGATATATGACAGAATTAAAGTAGTGCCAGTACACATCGCGTTAACATCAGACCACTCACCCATACCGCCACATACTTTAACACACCCGCCCTCTCATTATGATGCTCCTGGCAGAATACAGAAATTTTCCACAATGTGCCAATGGTTTTAACCAAAGGTGAGACCATGCGGGAATATGACTATAATTTTAAGACACAAAAATAATAAATTTTGTATATATTTAGACCATAGATGGAACTTCTAAGAGGAATTTTGGAAATAGGAAAAATATCAAAAAGTTCAATCGTGCCAAAAAGGACGTTCGTAGCAAGCAGGGAAAGTGAGACGTATAAATCGTGTAGTTCACACATCTCCAGCTCCGTGCTCCCTCACCTTTATCACCCCAAGGAAGGCATAAAGCATGGAAAAATGAGCAGCAGGCTGACTCGTCTGACCTGCACTTCTGGAGTGCGATCTTGAGGAGCTGCGGGTCTGAGGCAGGACCGTCCTCACCAATGAATGCTGCCAGCTTCCTCCTCAGCGCTCCGGCCTCCACCGTAGCCTGCAACAGGTCATACGACACCGTCACACACACTCAGGTGATACAGGTCAAACATAGAAGTCAACACTAAAATCTGGCATAATTTTCTACACGATTTATTCTGTAATCAACAACCTAAGTCAGGTAACTGACATTTTCTCGATAGTTTGTGCCCTAAGTTTGTTGTAACAGATAACACCACTTCACATACATAAACACCATCCTCACAAAGGGTCATACTGTCGTGCTCCGTTGGTTACTGGACCGCATATCATCTTTTCAATGTTAAAGACTGTCTTAACTCTGATCAGTGTTATCTAACTTATCAAATAAAAACGAGCATTCTATTTTGTTTCATGACCAGACTTACATCTCTGAAGCGCAACGGTAATAGCCTAATAATGAACTCCCAGTGTTTGTGTAAGATTGTGAATGTCTTCATCTCCAGCAGGAAAGCTTAAAACACCTTCTGGCTCTCGCATGTTCATCTTTAACCCATTATATGTTACAGGTCGCTCCTTCATCCTCTCCAACAAATAAGCACTAACATCCTCCCATTACCTCTAGGGAGACAAAGCCTTCACCACCCCCTCACCTCGAGTAAGTCAGCCTCCAGCCTCCGTTTCTCGTCCTCCAGACACAGGCCGCGACGTCGCTCCTCACCAAGGAGGACCTCCAGCTGTTGTATGTGTAAGGATTAAAACCTGTGAGAGATATGACTTAGATTTAAGTTGAAGAATTATTTTGATTAATCTGATTCTTGTGTTCACATTGTAAGTTTCCTTTTACTGCATCATTCATCCGCCAAACTCATCTTCCCTACAACTTTCTCTTCACTCAACTACAATCTTCACGAGATCATCTTCAACTGACGCTCATTTTCATTACGGTGACGTATTCACAAGACACTCATCTTTACTAGACGCTTATCTTAAGAACTCCCTTATTTTCATTAAACCGTCATCTTCGATACGACCTCGATGCCACTGGCCTTTGACCTGACTGCTTCCAACCGGGCAAGTGAAACTATGTAACCTCTTGCTAAACTGAATTTCAACTTATCTCCGCCTTATATACATTCAATCGACCCTCACCTTACCGATCATAACCTGACCAACAGCCTACCTCTCGATGGCTATCTTCTTCCTGACCGCCAATTGAACCTTACAATCCTAACTCACACGCAACTTCTGCCGTTTGCAACCTGGTGCCATTCATCCCCAGCTGACCCTTACCTTGGCTAGCTCGTCCTTGCGAGCCGAACGGTCACAGTCCGCCTCCTCCAAGTGACGTGTAAGGGTTCTGTTCAGAGTCTCAAGTTCTAGCGAGCGAATCCTCTCCTCCCGCAGCCGTCCGTATGGGTTGGTAGTCTGCTCCAGCATCGCCTGTTTGTCATAGGATTATCGATGTGTAGCATCTGAACTTCATAATAACCATACTAGTTAATTAAATGTTTTGGATCAACTGAGAATTCTCCCCAAGCGTTTTTTGAAGTTAGGTTAGGTTAGAGTACCAACCTAATCTAACCTAGCATAGAAAAATGGGGGATGAAAATATTGAAGCTTTAGCCTGTTTAGAGCACGACACAGGCTGTGTGCTGCAGGACGAACGGCCTCCTTGCAAACTCTGCAGGATAAGAATAAAAGGTATTGAAATATGATGGAATATCGATAAGTTACACTGTTAAACTCCAGTTGTTCAAAATTCTGATTGTGCTGAGTTTATCAACTATATATACTGGCAGAATAACAAGTGCTTTTTTTAACGGTCGGTCCGCTTGTGGTGAAAGTATGTTTCGCACCTAAAAGGAAAAATAATGCATAGTCTTCAACAAAAAAGATTTAGAAAAATATATCACATGACATTTCCACGAAAAGAATGGTATAAAGATTTTTAACACTTTTCCACACTCCAACCAGTTACATACGCTTCATTATTGAGAAAACTATGTCGAGGATGCTTCTCACTTGTGTGGCGTGGAGCTTGTTGATGTGCGAGTGGAGGTGCTGGAGGAGGTGGCGGTATCCATGCTGCACCAGAGCCAGCAGGAGACCGTAGGGCCGCGCCAACCCCGCTAAGCGTGCTAGTGTCTCCTCCACCGCCCGCATGCCATCAGTGTCAGTAACCTGCCTCACAACACCACTTGTTAATCCTCATTCACATCAAACCTTTGCTATATGAAAGAGATACAAAAACGGTACTCTAACTGACTGTCCTCGCTCTATTCCTGTAATGTGTGTATTGAAGTTCTCTGTCTCCGCTGTGACAAAAATGTTCAGCCCCTGACAGCTAACAAGCATTTGAAAGGTATAGAGAAAAGAATACAATAGCAAGATAGGAGGAGCAAAGAAACTCTGAGAAGAATATGGAGGAAAAGTTATATGGGAGGCCAAAAAATTAATTTGGAGTAAATTGTCAGTTAAAAGAGCAATCAGGTTCATGGTTCAAATAAAGTGTCTTCATATGTACTGAAGAAGTGTGCAAATACGGTTGATAGGCCGCTTGAAATGTTCATTATGTTGCTGGTGGAAGGTATATTACAAGGGAGAGGAGGAGGACAACGGTAGCAGTAATGGAGCTATTCAATAGAAGCTTCGTTAACATGGCCGGTAGCACTGATAGTATTAGCAACGCTACAAAGGGAAAATTAAAATAGTTGATAAAAGTTTTGTTTACAGCATTTTCATCAATTCTAGATTCCATATTCAGAATAAATATCACAAGTTGCTGCATTATAATCATCATTAGTAACCCATTAATGCAGCAGTCACGTCATAGATGCAATGCAGCGACCTCTAAAATGGGTGTGGTGTGAGCGTAGTGGTCGGCGTGTGTCTTGGGGCGGCAGAAGGTATGGGTGAGGGCGGCTCGCAGATCTTGCTCTAACTTTATCACCAGACGAGGCTTACACCGTCCAGCAACACCTCCTCCCTGTCACCACAATACTAAATCAATTGTATGAAATCATCTGGAGTCGAGGGTTATCAGAAAATAATAATATTCATAGACAAATCTGATATCCTTTACACACACACACACACACACACACACACACACACACACA
>JAUTXX010552380.1:0-19492 GCA_032273605.1 Panulirus laevicauda
TCTATCTCTATGTATTTATGTATCTATCTATCTATCTATATATATATATATATATATATATATATATATATATATATATACACGCACACAAATACACTGACATATTCATGCTTGCCTTCATCCATTTCGGCTCCTCCCGTCAGTTACCTGACACTAGCCTGCTAACACGGGACACGGCAATTAGTACAATAATGAATTTATTGTAAAAATTATGTGTTTAAGGCTTGCAATGATCTGAATTGGTTTATTATATGTACTGCATAGATTGATACTGATTAAGTCAACTTATGCTGCTAATGATCAGCAGGTGAATGAGGACTTTGTTTTACCATTCTTATTTTGAATTATGTGCGTTGTTTACCATCAGTAAGGCAGCGTTAAATGGAAAAAGTTCGTATAGTCAAATAAATGGAACATATGTGTACAGCTTCTTTTAAATGCTATTGATAGTTTACTGTCTCCTAACAAAGCATTATTATTAAGTCCTCAAAATCATATTTGTATATTCTATGTTAATCGTGCGTCTGGCTTTGGCGTGCCGATTTCCAGCTGATCCAGGTAAACATCTGCTGTCCACGCATGTTATGATGGTCGTGTTTGGGATATCTTTTCATAACTTGTCTTGTCTTTTAGTGACTGATTATTGCTAATTGATTATTAAATGATTAATGCTAGTGTGTTTAGATATGTCTCAGACATCGTCATGAGGAAATAAGGGCGCTCTAGAATAAAACAAAAAGACTTCTCAATGTAAAACGTAATGACAAAAACTGTAAAGTATAATTGACAACCTTATGTGTAAGTGTTAACAGGTAAGGGACCGTACCTTTAAGGGATGACAGTCTATTTTATTTAATTAGTGAGGTTGGTGACCTCGATGTGCTCTTCGAGAGAATTATCTTATGTCCCTAAGACATGCCTTTGAAGACATACCTCAGGGGTTGATCTCGGCAATTATTCACGAAAAGAAAACCGAAAATATGATTCCATATTACTAAAACTTTGTGCAGCAGCTTCCTAGTGGTGTTGAACACAATGACGATTGTACACAAGGCTGACAGTGATTGGTGTCAGTAGTGTTCTTACACTGTGTTACAGGATGTCAGGAGTAACGCCTCATCTGTCAGTATAGGTGCAAATCTCTGGGGTATTGTGTCATGCAGTGGAAGTTTTCTGCAAGATGGTTAGAGTTGTAGCTGACTCATTACACCTATGCATGCCTCTAGATAGCTGGGGTACCAGTGGTCCCATCAATTGCCAGTAGGAGAATTAAGAAGATGCAGTGTATGATGTTAGTCTATGGTTAGCACTCATATGGTGTATGTAATTAGACGTTCTAGGGCTAATATATTTTATTGTAGGAAGAGAGTGCTATCTTGGCAGATAGCACTTGCAGCACAGCATCATTTAATTGAAGATGTTCTCTGTGTGTTGAGATGAGTGCACATATTTCAGCATACCTTCTTATGACTGTGGAAAGTTATACAATACCATATAGAAGTTAAGGAATCTTGTGAGCTTACACTCACTCAGAGCATTGTTGGTTGGTTGTGATCTCACACTGATGAATATGTTTACAGATACTAAGAAGAAATGAGGTACCAGTGGCGACTATCAAAAAATCTTCCAAATATCATACAATATTACAGTAGTGCTCACTGTAATCCAGCTCTTCTTAGGTAAGCAATGGAAGTAATTTATTGCACATCATCATAAAAAAGAAGAGTATATGAAAAGAAAATATTTTGAAGATCAGTTTCTTTACTTGTTGGATATGTAATAGGAAAAAGATCATATAATGCATTCATCATTGATATGATACTCTGGAGAATTCAAGAAAGAACAAATGATTGTTAAGGACGAGAATTTTTTTCTGAGTTTTGCAGGTCACATTCATTAGAGTTACTGATCTGTAGTTCAGTATATTTATCCAATCTCCTTTCTGAACCCTTAGATTCCAGGAATCATCACATGGAGACTCACATATCCTCTTGGATTCATCATAATAGTGCTACATTTTTCTTTTTTTTCTTTTTTCAATTCTTCAATATTTTAATATTTGTATGTTTCCGTTAATATCTCCTTGTTTATTATAGTAACTTTCTTTAGAGATTATTACTCTCTGGAAGTAATCCTGAAGTGTAAATACACCTCTGTAGTGCTGTCAAGTTACAATATCCCAGAAATTTAATTGTTGAACTGAAGAAGAAAGCAGTCAGAATATCAGGGAGACATGGACATACAGAAGAAAATGGAGTAAACAAGGGATATAAAACAGTGCCATATGCAGTAAGAGCCCATGTTGTGGATTAGTTCTTGCAGAAATTAGGACTGCTAATCGAATCAGTAATAAAGACGGGTGATATGGCAAAATCAAAATATACAAAGCTGCCTGTCAGTGAAGAGAAAGTAGGACAGATGATCCCCAACTTACAATGGTATGACTTACGGTGATTTACGAATTTTTGACTTTACAGTTTTGAGATATTCAACACTTTATTATATGATTAGGCTTTATATTAAATGATTTTGTAAAACTATAGGCTAATATAGGTGTTCTGAGAGCATTTATGGTAAGCTATGCTAAGCTATGATGTTCGGTAGGTTTGATGGACAGTATTAAACGTATTAAATGTATTTTCAACATACAATAATTTCAACTTATGATCATTTTCTCGGAATTTAACCCCATCATAAGTCAAGGAGCATCTGTACATATACAAGATTTCATATTTAGGATGTTCTGAAATTTATTGTGATGAATTGGGACATGGCTTGCAGAAGAGACACTTGCATCAAACCTCCAACTTGTTTGTCTACACATAAATGAGTATAGACACTTACTGAAATGGTGAGGAGGCAGGATAATCCACAAAGGCTTGGACAAGATGAGGAAAGCAATCAAGTCTGCATATATAGCAACAAATCATTTAATAAATCATCGGGAAGGATTTCTCATTTCTCAGTTCTATTATCATACATATTTCCTTCCTCCCCCTACCCAGGATACCAGCTGTCTTCCTGTCACTCATTTCCTCTGCCTCAGTCCTTTGTATTTTCTTTACCAGCTTATATACTTGTGCATCCTTTCCATATTTCAAGATGATTAGCTTGACCCACTCTGCAATACCACATTCCATGTCTTCTATGTCTAATATCCCACTTCTCAGGTAAACTTCAGCACTATAGGATCTCATGCATCATATTTGTTTCACATTTAGGGCTTGTATTGAAACTGTTAGCCCCATGTTTATATTTGTTCATTTTTCAGAGATGTTTGGCAACCAGTAATTGGTCTGGAGATCCATGCTCAGATATCATCAGCCAGCAAACTTTTCTCCCGTGTCAGTACCACTTATGGGGCACCTCCAAATACACAAGTTGGCATATTTGAATCATCTCACCCAGGAACCTTACCAGTAAGGCAAAGATACTGAGGGTCTAATTTTATTTGTGCTTTATTTTCTTTTTTGCTGACTGACATGATAGGGCAGAAACATGCCCTAATCATGGTCGTCTTACATGAAAAATGTCTTTGATGCCTGTTTACCACAGGGAACTCCTTCAAGGGGTTGGCCATGGCAGTAGAATCTTCATGACTGGGAAACTCCAGTGCTGCTGCTTAGTGCTTCACCTTTTAGCAGGCCATAGGCAGAGGGCAGCTCTAATGCACTTTGCAGAGGCTCTCACTTAATGTTCGTACTGACTAGTACTGCCCAATGTTCCTGCTAATGTTCCTGAAATAGAGTTCAAGAAAAAGAATGAAATTAATCATAACTTAGTAGGTGCTTGTAGACCTGACTCTTGAAGGAAGAAGGCTATAAGGAGGGGAAAGAATAAAAGAAGGAAGAGAATTCTCAGCTTTCCTGTTCATGTAATGAAGGAAGCATCATAATAGTCATTCTTAGTGTGGCATGTCTCTGCACAATCTTTGAGAATCAGCATCTAGGCCCTATTTCATTATGCTCCAGGGCATCATAGTTCTAAAAGCCCAAGACTGGATTGTAAAAATCCACGTAAAGCATAAGAGTGGAATTCTGATGGTAACTGGGACCTGTTGCAGTGTTACCATGGAATGTGTAATACAAAGGAATTCAAACAGCAATAGACCACTTGGTCTTTTTCAGGCTGTTTGTTGTTAATGGAAGATATCAGACACTCACAGATTAATGTGGTAAAGTTAGAAGGTATACTGATAATTCAAAAAGCATAACTTGCAAACGGTCATTGTGACTAAGGAGGCACAAATAATGAAAATCATGGACTTAGAGCAAAATATTTATCAATTCTGTTCTTAAGCATATCTGTGGTACTGCTTTCAACTATTCTGATTGGCAAATCATATCATATGATAACAACCTTGTTGAAGGAAAAGTACTTGCCCTTGAGTTTGTTTAAGTAACTTGATAGATCAAGATTATCATATCCTTGATAATTTTGAATACTTGAATTAGATCACCTCATGTCTTCAAAGCTAAATAGATTCAAGTCATTCAATCTGCTCTTGCAAGATTTGTTTCTCAGCTCAGGGGTCATCTTGGTAGCTCTGTGCTTAAAATGAAGTCGGGTTTGTGTACAACTGCAGAGCAGGTTGCACGTGTGAAATGCAATTTAGTTCACTTGATACTTGCTTAATTGGAGGGATTAGTATTGTGTTTATGCTGTGCATTAGTTCCTTGAACACTGTATACATAATCATGGTTCCAGTAATGTTATGAGTATTGTATACAGAATCATGGTCCAAATACTGTTATGAGTATTATTCATATCTATTTATATATAGGTGCATTATACATGACAGCTAGAGACTGAGTGTGAACGAATGTGGTCTTTGTTGTCTTTTTCTAGCGCTACCTCATGCACGTGCGAGGTGAAGGGGGTTGTCATTTCATGTGTGGCGGGGTGGTGACGGAAAGGAATAAGGGCAGCAAGTATGAATTATGTACGTGTGTATATATGTATATGTCTGTGTATGTATATATATATATGTATACGTTGAAATGTATAGGTCTGTATATGTGTGTGTGTGTGGACGTGTATGTATATACATGTGTATGTGGGTGGGTTGGGCCATTTTTTCGTCTGTTTCCTTGCGCTACCTCGCTAATGCAGGAGACAGCGACAGAGTTTAATAAAAGAATAATGAATAATAGAAATTTATATTTCTGAACGAGAGAGCTTTTTTAGTGGAAAGAGATCATATTCCCTTGTTTCAGCTGAATATGCAAAGTACAGAAGTAAAAGACATACACATCAGATGTAATATTTCACAAACCAGATAAGCTTAGAAGTATGTTTAATGATGGCAGATAGATAGATAGATAGATAGATAGACTTAAAATCAGCACAAAAAGTGCAGTTCATGAAATCCAGTTGTAAATATCATTGGTTGTAGGTGAGTGCAGTTCTAACCCACAGTAGGTCTTGGCGCCTAACATATATCCAAATAACATATAGATCCAGATAGTCTTTTTGAGAAATCCCTTATTTGCCCTTCCCCCATATAGTTTTCCTATAAATAACTAAGTGCACATTGAAAAATATCACAGTTATGCTTAATGCATGAAGAAATGTAACTATAATGTTTTCTGAGAGATGATACAACAAAACTACTAAAAAACCTTAAGTTGTACCCCTATGCCCTTTTTTAAATTTTACACTATGTTTTCCCATTTACCTATTGTATTTGAGTCCATGGGGACATGCTTTGTTTTGATATTGAAATCTTGATAGATTAATAGAAATCACTGAATTGCACAGTGAGCTTTATTTTCTTCCTCCCACAGTTCATTGTTTCTTGTAGTGATTTGTATCTTGCATAATATTACTTTTTTATATTACCTCCATCTCATAATGAATTGTTTACAGAATAAGTTGTCTATATGTTAATATTGTTATAGTGAGGCTGTCTGATGTTTGTGATGCACAAGCCATCTTCCATGAATGTGGAACAACATTGTTTTATAAGTTTTCTCATCACTTATGTATGATTTATTTCAGTGACTTAGCTTGCAGTCTTGCTTTCACAGGTTTTAAACAAGAGATGTGTGGAAGCTGGAATAAAGACAGCTCTGGCATTTGGGGCTACTGTGAACAAAATGTCTCAATTTGATCGCAAGCATTACTTTTATCCAGATCTTCCTGTAAGTCACTCTCATTTCATGTTTGTTATTACACTTTGGCGTAATAAACTTTATCTTTCACTTTGCCCACAATCCCCAATTTCTGCACAGTTCAGTGCTGATATCATCAGTTGATAATTTAATGGTTCCCACTCTTATTTGGATTTCCTTAACACATCCTCACAACTCCTTCAGCAGAAATGTGACCCACTCCTTTTCTTTCACCCTTACACTGACTCCAGACTTTAACCCTGGGATGTTACCAAACCATTCTTCCCCTTCCTCTTGAATTTTAGTTTCACTCAGGGCTAAAATATCCAGGTTCCTCTTCCCAAACATACGACTAGTCTGCCCTTTTTTGTCATCCTGGTTACAATTGTGCGCATTCAGACACCCTAACCTGTACCATCAAGGAGGATAAGCACTTCTCACTTGGTTCCTTCTCCTGTTCCCACTTTTAGAATTTGAAATACAGTAAAGGGAGGGTTTCCAGTCCCTTAGTTTTGTCCCCTTTAGTCACCTTTTGCAGCATGCAGGAGATATGAGGGTAGTATTCTTTCATTCCTATCCTCAGGGGTATCTGTATATATCTATATGTGTGGGTTTGGTAAGAAGCATTTTTGATGCCTGAGAATGGACATAGCAATGGATAGAGCCATAGAATATGAAGTAGGCCATAGGTTGGGTGAGGGGGCAGGAGTCTTGAGCACAATAAATGTGCAGAAAGAGTTAAGGGCAGAGTTGGGTATCTGTGATGGAATTGTGGTCTCAACAACCTTATATGGATTTAAGGCATGGACCCTAGATGAAAAAGTCTGGAGTTCCTGTTTTGCTTGGGAAGCTGGCCATGTGCAGTGAATAGCAGTTGGGACCGCAGGTCACAAAGTGTAGTGATGTCTTGAGTTTGTATGTGAGGAGAGTGCTGGGGAGTTGAGCAGTAAGTGTTCATTTTGGTAGTTACATCATGGGCATGAAGGATTTTAGAGACACAGATCTTTCCCTGATAGGATGCAGGCCTAGTTCTTCCCTTCACTTCTCAAGTATCAAGGCCTTCAGAATTGGCACGTAATAGTATTAAAGCAGACCCTGGACTCTTGAAACCTTCTTTACTAGGCCTGTGTTTGCTTTTCTGTCTAAAGGAAAGGAGTACCATTTAAATCTTGTGTTGAGATAAAGAACTCTCCTTAAACTCAGCCCTACAAACTTATAGTATTTATGGGGAATTCTTTTAGAACAACTTCTGGCCCATGTTTCTCAGTCCCCAGCCTTACCTGTGGTAGAAATGTTTAATTTTTCACTACATGACAAAAACCTCTTCAGGTTCCCTGCAGGTCACAGGATTAGTCTGTCTCTTTGTGTGGAAGAATTCAGTGCAGATGATTTTGGTAAGGAGTTTTGATTCTGCAGAATCTGAATCTGATACCAATTCTACTTAGAGAAAAATAGAACTGCCATATATTTCCTTAAACTTTGATAGTGGTCTTGGCTTGTTTCAGGAAGATCAGTTTATAATATAATGATTTGTAGGGAGATTAGTTTCATTCAATGTTTTAGTTGCTCCCATAGCAGTTTTTTTGTAGAAGTTTTCAGTTTATTCCTAAGGAAACCCTCAAAGAGATCCATTGACTGATCTCTTTTTTTATTAATGTATATTAGATACCCAAGTTAATCAAGCAGCTCTTGCTGAAGGTTTAGAATAGCCAATAGGGAGAGAAAAGATAGATTTTACATAATATAAACTGAAGTGACTTTCCCTAGATCTGGCCAGGTCAGATGGGAATTGTAGGCATTTATGCAAGTTGCTGTCTGAAGTCTCCTCTATTTTGCTTATTATTCAGGAAGGCTTACCAGTTGCTTTCAGTGATTTTTCTAAACTTGGGATACCTCTCCAGTTCTTGAAGAGTATTCAGTTAAGCTAGACCTTATTGAGTGAGTACTGAACCTGATCTTCAACGACAAAAATGTAGACAATAAGAGCTTCTTGTCTTTGCACATCTGAATTACTTTTTCCTAACAAGGTTATTTAGGTCATTAGAGCTACCTCAGTGTTTCTGAGGTAAGTATTAAGAATAATCAACAATTAGGGACTGTTACTCCTAAAAGTGGCAAGACAGTCAGCTTTTCTATTTCTGAACCTCTCTTCCTTTGAGGTCTTTGTAAAATCAGTTGAGGAATATGCCAACAAAGATTTCACCTTCACAAACATTTCCTAAACAGTTTGATCCCAATCCAAGATGTTTTACCTACTCAAGCATCTTTGGAAAAGCTCAGTTTTGCATCTCAGTGCAATGCCATGGTGAGACTTCAGGCAAAAAAGATGACATTCTGGGTAAATAAAGTTTTTTCCTGGCTGCAGGAAGTTATATGGGTAGGATAAGCAGAATTAGATACATGGAACAGCTAATGGTAAGGTAGAGAGAAAATGGTGGAATAATCATGCAAAAATGTAACAAGCTTAGAAGAATACAAATTTAACTATGGTTATGGGATTTAAAAGTATTGGATATAGTCTGCACTGCTGTGTAATGGAAATTGACATAACTTATTATTATTTGATTTCATCAACTAAATTTTCTGTTAATCCTCTCTGACCAGTTAATTTTCTAATTTAGGCAGGATACCAGATCACACAGTTCTATCACCCATTGGCAAGTAATGGCAGAATAGAATTTATTGTCTACAACCCTGCAGTCCATAAATTTCCATACCAACATTCAGTTGAGCTAATACAGCTTCAACTGGAGGAGGACAGTGGCAAGAGTATACACGACCAAGATAATAACAGGTATAAGACTTATTATTCTTTTATTGAAAAAGCATTTAAATTGTGTGCTACTGTGTATGACAAAAGCTTAGTTCTGATATGTGTCTACTGTTTCAATTTGTTAACAGAACTTCAGCAGGCTGCAAGCAAAATTTTGTGGCATTGGATTTCAAATGTAGTAAAATGTTAATTTTTTTAGTAAATCAGTACTGTATTAGAAAAGTGATTTTGTTAGATGTTTTTTCTCTCTGAAGCTAATGCTTATGATGTAATGCATTCTAGATAAGATTAATTCTTGATGTAATATATTGTGTGTGTGGTTAACATCTATTAACAGAAAGCATAACTGTTACATTGCCTGGAGGTGTCAAACTTGCAGCATTCTGATACAACTGCATTGGTTTCAGTTTTCATGATATTTTCCAAATTCAAGTGCTACCAGATTTTGCTATAAATTTGTTTATGATATCGAACCAACTTTTGAATTTGATTGAAACAAAAAAGAATGATATACTGATCCACCCAGCAACCAGATTTCTAAGTCTGTTCACATATTTGTGATATTATAATTCTTAGTTTTCTATGCTTTCATCACAGTTGCCTCTCCTATTAAACTTTATTCAAAATTGTAAGTTGAATAGCATTTTACTATTTGTGTTTGTGAAATGAAATTGTATGAGAATATAAACTGTTATTGTTAATCATACTCCAGCTTTGGTTTACAATTGAATTAAACATTGAAACTTAGATTTGAATTTTTCAATGACACACCACAGGGTCATTCTTCAATATCTCATGGTCTTTGCAGAGTGAGATCCAAGCTGCCATGTATCACCAGGGTGGGTTTAGGTAGCGATGGTTTTGGTGAGGGATTTTTGGTTCTTTGTACTGATGGTGAAAGGCTGATTTCCTGCCATTTTTCTTCTCATTTTCATGAGAAACATAATTGAGATTAGCATTTTGGGTAAATCTGTCGAAATAGTGACATCAGTGTCCATAATACTTATCTCCAAAAAAAAAACCTGCTTCAATTTTTTTTTTTTTTTTTTTTTTTTTTTACTTTTAGGGTGCTTGTGGATCTTAACCGTGCAGGCCAGCCATTGATGGAACTGGTATTTGCTCCAGAGTTACGAAATGGTGAGGAAGCTGCTGCCATGGTTAAAGAGGTTGCTCTTATTCTCACCAGAATAGGCACTTGCAACAGTCGGATGCATGGTAAGTTACTCATTAGTCTAGACTGTAATTAGCTCATTGCTTGTAGTGTAATGGAATCATCAGGAAAAAGTTTATGAAATTATTTTCATGGAAGCATATCGAGTTTTACCATACTTGCAAAACATTGGTCTTATGAGTTGTTAGTTAATTGTTAAACTAATTCCGTTATGTAAGATCTAAATTGTCTTTCTTAGTTGTTTGTAAAGATAGAATTAGCCATCTTGAATGTTTATTGGGGGTCATATTATAGACAGTTGTCTCCGATTATAGTATTATGTTACCAAAAATTATTTTTTTCCTTCATCAGTCAGAAATTATATTTGAATTTTATGTCATTCTCTTGCTTATCGTCAGATTTTTAGTTAAAGTTGATGTGGATGTGGAAAACAACAGACTAAATACTGTAGTAATTTTTTTTTGGCATGAGTGACATACATACTTACTAGAGAAAGAAATGGTGTCTGATACTGATAAGGATATGAAGATGAAAAAATTAGTGGTGTAGAGAATTCAGAAAGGGAGACTCCTAGAAAGAATTCGATACTTTTGATTTAATCTGAGGTTGAAATCCACGTATATGCACTTTTGCAGTTGAAGTGGGGGAAGAAAGTTTTTGAGTGAAAGTATTATGCCAAAGGGTTAGTTAGATGTAGCTTTGTACCATCATTTAGAAAGAAAAGTTTAAGTGAAATGTAGTTGAAAATTTGGTTCTTGAAGTTGAGAAAGGAATTTGTTGGCATATTTTTTTTCATGATCGACATTTCTGTAGAAAAAGTTTTCTTTTTTTAAGGTTTATATTTTTGAATTGCGATGTCTGTCTTGTGAAGCATTGGTCATATACCTTCCTCATGGCAATTTTTGTCGTAGTTTAATCTTCCCAACCTTTTTTGCTAATGCATTGTGATAAATGGAGCTGTTAGTTTCTCAGCCAGTGCTGCATGAACTAGAAAACCATCCCTTTGCTTTTGTCTGACTCTCATGGAAAGAGTATGTTGTAAAGTTTAATTTGGGTCTTCTTGTTTATAGTAATGGAAGGCAAGGTAGATTAGCAATTTGTATAGCTTTTGTTGTTGACATGAAATAAATTGTGTGATAGTAACCGAACTCATAAATCGCTTGCTGATAGGATGTGAGTATGCTGCTGGAGATAATTTTTGAAAATCATCAATATTTTGATACTATTTGGAAGCGTTTAGCAGGCTTGAAGTAGAAGATGGTCCTGTTATTGGTTTTCCCAATTCATACTTCCCATTGCAAAAAGAGATTTTTAGTTTCATTTGATTTCCTTAATTTCCCCCTAGTTTTTCTTCCACATATAGGTATAGATTTATGACCCCACTTTATGGAAGTCCCCCTATTCATTCAAATTATTCTAATTTCTTTTAGTCGTAAAACAACTGCTTTTGTTTCAGAGCTAAATCAGTATTTTTTCTTGACACTTGTTTAAATATTACTACTGTACTGACATTTTTAAGCCTTCAGTATGGGAAATATTATGACAGGTAGAGACTGAGTGTGAACGAATATGGCCTTTTGTCTTTTCGTAGCGCTACCTCGTGGGGGGATGCTATTTCCTGTGTGTTGGGGTGGGAACGGGAATGGACAAAGGCACCAAGTATGAATATGTACATTTGTATTTATGTATATGTCTCTGTATGTATATGTATGGATATGTTGAAATGTATAGGTATGTATATGTGTGTGTGTGTGGGCATGTATTATATACATGTGTATGTGGGTGGGTTGGGCCATTCTTGCATCTGTTTCCTTGTGCTACCTCACTAATGCGGGAGACAGCGACAAAGTATAATGAAAAAAAAAAATAAATATCATCTTAAACCACTCAATTTTTAGTGTGTGGAAATATATACCCATTTAAGATAGATACACCTTTGTAGCAAAGTGAAAATAACACAGGAGATGGCTGGAGAAGATTAAGGGAGAGGGAAGTGCATATTTGATTTTTACTATTACTAAGGTTTTATCTGTGTACCTGTATTTAGAATTTTATCACTGATTCAAATAGACAAGTAGACAGTGTTATTTTACCAAATAGACACAGTATCATAGAATATTTTTTATTTCTATTAGAGGGATCCCTTCGTGTGGATGCTAATATATCAGTTCACAAACCTGGTGAGCCCCTGGGAACAAGGACAGAAGTAAAGAATCTTAATTCACTTCGGTCTTTGGTAAGTAAAACTTCATCAGGTAGTATTATGATAAAAGAACACCATGGTGAAAGCAGTGCAGTGCCTGACTGGTTTCATGTAAAAGTTAGATATTTTTTTCATAATCTTATTGATATATTTTTATCCTTCCCTTGCATATCAACAAACTTTGTTTGAATTTTCCATAGCCATCCTTGAGTTTCTTGATTCATTCTCTTTCACTTGAAGACAATATGTGGTGTGAGGGGGTTTGATTAAGTAATGAAAGGGTAAGAGAGAGATGTGTGGTATTAAAAAGAGTGTGGTTGAGAGAGCAGAAAAGTGTGTTGAAATGGTTTGGACATACAGAGAGAATCATACCATCCTGTGATTCCTCATACTTGTGGCAGATTTGAGAAGAGAAGAATATTTTTTTTCATATGATAAAATATTTCAAGATATTCTGTGGTATCTTTTTTTACTCATTATGCATTTTATAATGATTTCATTGCAAATTATTTTGTTTTTCATATCTCATTCAGTGTTCATGCTCATCATAACTTGTTACTTTTGACCATTTTCTGCTTCCAAATCAAAATGGAACCATTTCAGCATGGCTACCGAGAATGATAATGATACTTGGGAGAATTGGATATGTTAAGCTATCACTTTAGATGTGAAAGTATAGGTACTTATGAGGTTTGATGCTGGAAAGAATTTTATGGTTCCAGGCAAGTTCGCCACCAACTCACGATACCATCTTTACATTTTCTAGTAAGTTTTCATTGAATATCATCGAAGTGTAAAACGATAGTAAGAAGTTCCTTAAAGATTTGGATTCTCCATTTTATATTGCTTGGTCTTCTGCCTTTCTGTTTCACTTTTTGTTTACTTGATTAATTTTTTCCAGTTGCAAACTTGTTACAACATTCCTCAGTGTTTTCATACATCTTATTTCAGTGTGCAGATAATGAAAGCTTTACCTAAATGATAGTCAGAGCAGCATGTAGAATCCTTGATGAATATTTTAGCTGTAGCTGTTAAAGAAGTAGTCAGTAACCTATGTTACACGTTTGTGACATGTTATAGGAATCAATCTTGTTCTTTTGTTTATCTGTCTAAACTGGGAATATTAATCCTTTCATTTCAAGGATTATTGCAAATGAATAATATTTCCCAGATGTGGTTATTGATCATCCCTCTATTCATGAAAGTCAAATGCCCAGCAGGAGTGCTGAAGACAGTAGCCAAAAAATTCATTTCACTTGAACTTTCATTTTAGAGAAGCACTTACTAGCTTCTTTCAATCTGAGAATCAAACGGTGAGCATATTAAGGGACTTAGATAATTGAGAAAGGTAGAAAAAAATAAGAAAGAAAAAAGAAGTGGGAAAAAGTAGTCTTTGAGAGACTGTACAAGTCTGGGAGTATGTGGCACACTGCCATATGGTGCCAAAAGAATATGGCTAAAGTAAAGAACAACTGGTGAGAGAAAAAAGAAATCTTTCTAACAGCAATATTTCCAAGGATGACAAAGGCTAAAGAATGTTTCATTATAAGCCATGTATAATAAGATATCTTCATCCCTTACTTTAATGTGTTAAATTTTCACATCACCTTTTCTGATGCATATTGTTGTCATGAAACCTTTAGCTACCAGAACTTACTCATTTCCTATACATTTCATATGGTTTCATTGTATTTTTCAACTCTTTCTACTTTTGTCTTTCATGTATCTTTACAGTACCAACAAGGGCTAAAAGTGTCCTTCTTAAAAGATATGGATATAAAGAGAGGGAATTTACTTTTCAAGCATTTAGTTTTAGTTTTTAATTATATTCTTAAAACTTTAAATGCTTTAGTAGGTATCTTCAAAAAATATTATATAATTGCTTTTATTTGCAGGTGAAAGCAATTGACTTTGAGGTTGAGCGTCAGTTAGATATTTTGGAATCTGGTGGATTTGTGACAAATGAAACTCGAAGTTTTGATACAGTAACCCAAGAAACCAAAAGTATGAGAGATAAAGAAGTCATTCAGGTAATGTTGATGTAAAATGAAAGGATAAAAGAAAGTTTACTTATTTACTTAAATGTATGATAATGATATTGATGATGTGGTGTAGTCATATTATTTGTTTATATATGATAGCCACAGTGCATCCCCTTCCCAAAAGAAAGGGTCTTGATGTTACCCAGGATTTCCTTTCCAGAAGCTCCTTTCGGAACCAGGGAAATGACGAACTCCTTTGTAGTGAGAATTTCTTTTATAAGACTGTACTCCTAGTGGTGACTTTTCACTGGAATTTTTGCTGTAGCATTTGTTAGTCACTTTTCTGTGGTTTGAACTCTAAGCATACTTACTTGTCTTATTTATGGTCTACTCCTGAATATGAATGGCACTCTTTAAGTAGTTTTTCTGCTTTGTGGCAAATTAATGTACATAAAGAACTTTATCACCACATCTTTATATGGTGCTGGGTAAACTACCTACAGATCATTGGCAACATCCTGAACACATTTTTTCACTTTTATATGAGATAGCTACATCCTGAGTAAAATGATTTAGCATAATCTGAGGTTTGTCGTTAAGGAGTGATCAGCCCTATCCACGAAGAACATTCCCAACAGTCCGCTTCCCACCACAAGAATGAATGAATGTTTGATGGATTGAGAATGTAGTGTACTACCACCATGGGTTGAGAATGTAGTGTACTACCACCATGCTGTGATATCTCAAAATCAACACTCTCCTTGACAAACAAAGTTTGATTTGGTATAGTTAACATTGTAAATGTAAATATTGATGTAAAATATACCCAAAGTTTGCAGTTAAAGGGCTACTAATATACATTGAGGATCATTAAGTAACATTGTCCACTACACGGAGAGCACATAGACAGAAATTTGTCTTAGTCTAAAGAAATATAAGAAATGATAAAAATCTGTCCACATATTTGCCTGATTGTGGTACAGAAAATTTTTACTTTCCCTAAGTTATATGAATGTACAGTAAGTCAGTTAGAGGTAATGAGACAAAATCAATGAATATAAGTTTTATGCAGAAATATTATCCTATCTAGCGTCTGGAGAAATACTTTTTTTTAAACAAGGATTTCAGAGGTAGGAAAACACTGTATAGTATATGGGAGGGGAAAATGTACAGGCATCCTTATCATAAAATGGTATTTTTTCTCTACCCCACCATCATCATGGTACTGAAGAGTGAAAACCAGTGATCTGTGAAAGGATAGAAGGAAGCAATCTAGACTGGTAAGGGAATGTTGATATCAGGGATGTGGTAAGTTTTAAGGTTTTTAGTATCCCTTTACATAGATAAAATAATTACTTAAATGATCTCTGAGGTTAATGCATCTGTAGATTAAAGTTTGCTAGTCCATACATCAGGGAAATGATACTCTACAAGAAGTTATATTCTGATTTGCATCATGAGTTTATGTAATTTCTTTGCTGTTAGATAATTACGGTTAAGAAGTAGTCTCATGATTATTATCTTTTCAGGATTATCGCTTCATGCCTGAGCCAAATCTTCTACCATTACGTCTCCATGATTCCTCAGAACCAGATTGCCTATACAATGGATCACTAGACATTAAAGAAATTCATGCTCTTATGCCAGAGTTACCTGAAGCTACTAGAGAGAGACTGGTGAAGGACTATGGAATCACCTTGAAGAATGCAATTTTGCTTGTAGTAAGATGTAGCCTTATACTAGTTAAAATCATTTATGGCCTTACTTATTCATTCTTGCCCCTGGGATCCCTTATATAGGCCTTTGCAATGTCTTGAACCTAAAGCTAGGACTGTTGGTCAAGGCAAGTGGTGATTTTCTGTTTTTGGGTGTCCTTGAAATATGATGCACACCTTAGTTAAGTTCAGGCACTTAAGAGTGACACCATTGTTCCAAAATATCAACTCATTGTTTGCAGAAAGTAGATGACTTGTATGAAGCATACTTGATGTAAACAGTATGAATATGGGTTTCTTATGCTTAGGAGGTATCCAGGATTAAAAAATCTGTTGTGCAATTAAATCTAAAAGAATGCAAAAGTTTTAACAGCTTTCATCACATGTGAGTTGAAATTCTCAAACATCTTTAAAAAGGAGAATGTATCTCCACATGATCATAGATATAGTGAGCAGCAGCTGCTTTGTGATTTCAAGGTAGGGAAAGTGGGAATTCTCCCTTATTCAAAAAACTGGAAAATTTACTTCTGTGGCAAGCTCTTAGTCCAAATTATTCGTTTTGCAAGTTTATACTGTATTAAAGACATGCTAAAAAATTTTTACAGAATTGATATTTATATTATTTTCCATTACACAGTAAGATGGTGACCCAGATAGTATTTGTTTTTGTTTCATAATGAAGACGTTGAATTTTCTGTTATTAGAAGATAAATTATAGTGTTCTAATGTTCATAAAATTTTTGTCTGGATATTTAAAATTTTTTTTTTTACAGAATGATGATGATTTGTTCAACTTCTTCATGACAGTAATGTCCAGTAGTAAACGCAACTCTAAACTTGTTTGCAATCTTCTGCTCACTAATTTACTGGGTGCTCTGAATGCCATCAATGTGAACATTAAACACAGGTATGTGAAAAGCTTTAAATCAGATATATCCTTTGGGTGAATATGCAATAGTTGTATGAAATTTCATTTCATTGTAAATATCATACATTTCTTGGAAAAATTTTTCATAATCCTCCTCTCTTCAAAGTGCATTTTTTTCTTCCTGCTTTCTAGTAATATATATACATTGGAGGTGGAAGAATGGAGTGAAAAAGATTTTGAGCAATCGATATATATATAATATTCCATATGTATTTGCCATTTTCTGCATTAGCGTCAAGAACAGATGACTGAGCCTTAGACGGAAAAACCTCACTTAGCTGCCTTCTCTGTTCTTTCATTTGGAAAAGTGTAATGGGGGGGGAGGATTTCCAGCTAGAAATCCTCTCCTCCTGATTCATTTTTCCAAAAGAACAAACAGAAAAAGGGGCCAAGTGTGGATTTTTCCCTCTAAGGCTCAGTCGTCTGTTCTTGACGCTACCTTGCTTATGTAGGAAATGGCGAATATCTATTGGGAAAAAAAGAAAGAAATGGAGGTGGAAGGATGGAGTGAAAAAGATTTTGAGCGATTGGGGCTTGAACTTACAGAAGGGTGACGTGCTCTCAGTGGACTGAACCTGGACGTTTGTATGGGCGTTATGTATATATATGTGATTTTGAGTGGATGGGCCAATCTTCATCTTTTTCCTGGTGCTACCTTGCTGATGCAGGAAATGGCGATTGAGTATAATAAAGAATAAAATAATATATATAGATGTAGCCTCAATCGCTCATATCCACTCTCTACCTGTTATGTATAATGCACCAAAACCACATATACAATGACAGATGTTACCAGACTTCACGTGCTCAAGATTGTAAACACCACAAGTGAAAAGTCACCTTTGGTAAGGCAGTATGTGAGCTCAGTCTCATTAAGGAACTTTTCACTCCAAATGAGTGTACATGGGTTGCAGGAACCTTTAGAAAGAGGTTTTGGGTAGTACCAAGATTCTTACATAGAAATTGGTCTTGGGGTGATTATAGATAAATAAAGAAAATACATGATGACATGGCGCTTATGACAGATTTGAGTGAGAAACTACAGAATTTGGTTTCTGAGTTTATTTATTTTTGGATCACTTTGGGGCATTGATTGCTTGAGACCCATGATTCAACTTTGAAAGCTTGTGAGAGTGAGTTGAATGAACATCTTTGATCTGATGTATTTATTTGAAGCAGAGTGGTATTTTAGCAAGATGGTTTGTGTCATCATATTGCCTCTGCTAATCATCCTTGCTTGAGAGTGTATGATGATGTAATCATGTCGTGCTATCTCAAAATGAATCAAAGTAGATTTATTCTATATATAACCCTAATAAAGAAAAAATTAGTCCTCTTTCAGCATCAGCCTTTGGAGAGATTGTTGACCTACAGGAGAGTGGTAGAATTTTAACTAACATATCTCAGAAGCTGATTTATGCTATCTGCATTGACAAGGACTTACGAACCCCTACACAGGTAAGTTATTTGTCCCTTCAGTCGAAACTCTTCATGAAGAATATGTATTAAGGAGGAAAGTGCTTTTATTGATCAATTCATAGTTGATAACAAGTGGTCTGGTATAGTTGGATACTGTAAAGTGTGTGGCAAAAGTTACTATGGGCCTAATTGAATAAAAGAAACCAAAGTTGGTGTCAGATTTAGTAAATGATAAAGGGACCACTGTCAGAAAAAAATTTAGAATTTATTAGAGGACTGGCAACACAAATAGTCATCTGTCTGTATATATCTCTGATGCCCATTCCCTTTGGGAACTCCCTTAAGGGGTGGCCATGGCAAAAGTTGCCATAACTGTTGAATTCTAGTGACACTTCTTAGCCTTTAGTACCTCATTCTTAACAAGCCACTGGTAGCAGGCAACTCTAGCGCTATGTTTTCAGAGGCTCGTACCTAACGTTCCTACCAACTACTTCTACCTAATGTTCCTACCAGCTACTTCTACCTGATGTTCCAATCTTTTACTTGTACCTAATGCTCTCAGCTAATGCTCCCACCTACCACTTCTACCTAATATTTTTACCAAATGCTCTTGTCTTACATTCCTACCAACTACTTCTATCTCTTGCTCCTACCATTTTTCCAGAAGGCAGGGATAGCACACAGTACTGACTGCAAGAACATCTAAAGTTACGAAGAATGAGTGTGTGAGTGAAATATTGTCAAGTGTCATATGTGTGTGACAAGGAGGGATTGCATGTTTGTGGTCAAAATGCTATCAGCCCACGTTTGGGTGAGACAGAAGGAAAAGATGGCTGTCTGGGTGAGAGAAGAATTATTGGACAACTACTGAATTGGTGGCTCCCTATTCAGCCATCACTAACCCTCCTAATACCCAAGCAGGTAGGATTGTTGATAAACCTCCCTGGACGGTGGCTGCCTACCAGCTTCTACCTCAGTTTAGGTATCATTTAGAAATATACAGTCCTTGTGGCATTAGTTGAGATTTCATAACTGAAAAACTGAACAAAGGGGGGTTCCCAAACTCACTGGTGAAAAGATAGTGTTGAAGACCCTCAGAAAACCTACTCCTGATAGATCCCTCAGTAAAAAGGGGGCTACAGATTTAAACATCTTATGCGTCTTAAGATGAACACACACAGACCAAAC
>JAUTXX010552391.1:0-10262 GCA_032273605.1 Panulirus laevicauda
ATGTATATAATTTTTTCTTTTTTCCATACTATTCGCCATTCCCGCGTTAGCAAGGTAGCATTAAGAACGGAGGACTGAGCTTTTGAGGATACATCCTCATTTGGCCATCCTTCTCTGTTCCTTCTTTTGGAAAATTTTAAAAAGAGAATGGAGGATTTCCAGCTCCCCACTCCCTCCCCTTTTAATCGCCTTCTATGACATACAGGGAATATGTGGGAAGTATTCTTTCTCCCCCCAGGGATAGGGGAGAGGCAATTGTTTTGGAAGCAGCTGAGTGAGTGTGTTAGCAGTTTTGATGTACGAGACCAGGTTATAGTGATGGGTAATTTGAATGGAAAGGTGAGTAATGTGGCAGTTGAGGGAATAATTGTTGTACATGGTGTGTTCAGTGTTGTAAATGGAAATGGTGAAGAGCTTGTAGATTTGGGTGCTGAAAAAGACTGGTGATTGAGAATACCTGGTTTAAAAAGAGAGATTTACATAAGTATACGTATGTAAGTAGGAGAGATGGCCATAGAGTGTTATTGGTCACATGGAGAAAATGAGAGAGGAAAGATTGAAAAAGAGGATATATGTGTTAGAGGCAAAGGGAACAAGTAGAAGTGGGAGATCAAATTGGAGGTTGAAGGATGGAGTGAAAAAGATGATCATATCCAACAAAGGCAGTGAGGCTGGATGGTATTGCAGTTGAACTTATTAACAAAGTGGGTGACTGTGTTAATGATTGGTTGGTAAGGATATTCAGTGTATGTATGGATCATGGTGAAGTGCCTAAGGATTGGTGGAATGCATGTATAGTGCCATTGTATCAGACTGGGAAGGAGTAGTGTGATTTCAGAAGTGGTAGATGTGTGGATCAGGTGTTTGCTTTGAAGAATAAGTGTGAGTAATACTCAGAGAAACAGATGGATTTGTATGTGGTATCTATGGATCTGGAGAAGGCATATGATAGGGTGGATAGAGATGCTTTGTGGAAGGTCTTAGGAGTATATGGTGTGGGAGGTATGCTGCTAGAAGCAGTGAGTTTTTATCAAGGGTGTAAGGCATGTGAAGGAGTAGAAAGAGAGGAGAGTGATTGGTTACAAGTGAAGGTTGGTCTATGGCAGGGGTGTGTAATGTCCCCATGATTGTTTAAGTTGTTTATGGATAGGATGGTTAAGGAGGTAAATGCAAGAGTTTTGGAGAGAAGGGCAAGTATGCAGTCTGTTGGGGATGAGAGGACCTGGGAAGTGAGTCAGTTGTTGTTTGATGATGATACAGCTCTGGTGGTTCATTCGAGTGAGAAACTTCAGAAGTCGATGACTGAGTTTGGAAAAGTGTGTGAAAGGAGAAAGTTGAAAGTAAATGTGAATAAGAGCAAGGTTCTTAACTTCAGCAGAGTTTAGGGATAAGTTGGTTGTGATGTAAGTTTGAATGGAGAAAAACTGAGGGAAGTTAAAGTGTTTTAGTTATGTTCGAGTGGGCCTGGCAGAGAATGGAACCATGTAAATGGAAGTGAATCATAGGGTGGGGGTGGGAGCGAAGGTTCTGGGAGCTATGAAGAATGTGTGGAAAGGGAGAACGTTAACTTGGAGAGGAAAAATCTCTGTGTTTGAAGGAATAGTAGTTCTAACAAGCTTACCTATAGCCTATGCTTTGCAACCATATAATATTGTTAGAACTACTATTCCTTCAAACATACCCATTTTTGCCCTCCAAGATAATGTTCTCTCTTTCTACACATTCTTCATCCCTTCCTCCCCTATAACTCACTTCTGCTTCCATGGTTCCATTCACTGCTAAATCCACTCCCAGATATCTAAAACACATCACTTCCTTCAATTTTCTCCATTTAAACTTATATCCCAACTATCTTGTCCCTTAACGTTCACTTTCAACTTTCTCCTTTCACTCTTTCTTCCAAACTCTGTCACCAACTTTTACAGTTTCTCACTTAAATCAGCCACCATTGCTGTTTCATCAGCAAACAGTGACTGACCCATTTCCCGGGCCCTGTCATCCCCAACATACTGTATACTTGCCCCTCTCTCCATGACTCTTGCATTTACCTCCCTAACCACCCTATCCATAAACAAATTAAACAACCATGGTGACATCACACAACATTTCCATAGACTGACCTTCAATGTGAACCACTCACTCTCTTCTCTTCCTATTAGTACACTTGTCTCCTACCCTTGATAAAAACTTCTAACTGATTCTAGCAGCTTACCTCCAACACCATTTATTCACAATTCCTTTTGCAAGGCACCTCTATCAACCCCCTCATAAGCCTTCTCCAATCCACAAATGCTATATACAAATCCATCAGTTTTTCTAAATATTTCTCACACGCATTCTTCAAGGCAAACACCTGATCCACACATCCTCGTCTACTTCTGAAACCACACTACTTTTTCACCCTCTTAATTAATACCCTCCCAAACAACTTATGAAGTATACTCAACAGACTCATGCCTCTATAGTTTGAATACTCACCTTTGTCCCCTTTGCCTTTATACAATGGCACTATACATGCATTCTGCCAATACTAAGGAACTTCAGCATGATCCATACATACACTAAATATCCATAGCAACCAATCAACAACACAGTCACCCCCTTTCTTAATAAATTCAACTGCAATACCATCAACTCACACCACCTTGCCACATTTCATCTTCCGCAAGGCTTTCACCACCTCTTCTCTCTTTACCAAATCACTCTCCATGACTATCTCACTTTGTATATCACCCCAACCAAAACACCCTATATCTGCCATTCTATCATCAAATACATTCAAAAATTTTTCAAAACACTCACTCCATCTCCTCCTTACCCCATCATTACCTGTTATCACTTCCCTTTTGCCTCCTCCACCAAGGTCCCCATTGTTCTTTTGTCTTTTGCACATTATTTACCTGTTTTCAAAATATCTTTTTATTCTCCTTAAAGTTTAATGATACTCTCATACAAATCCATCTGTTTTCCTAAGTATTTCTCACACACATTCTTTAAAGCAAACACCTGATCCACACATCCTCTACTTTTTCTGAAACCACACTGTTCCTCCCCAATCTGATGCTTTGTACATACCTTCACCCTCACAAACAATACTCTCCCAGACAAGGTAGCGATCAGACATGCCCCTCTCAATACATTTACATCTAAAAGTATCTCTTTTAAACGCCTATCAATTAATACGTAATCTAATAATGCCCATTGACCATTACCTGTGTACATCTCTCTTTTTAAACCAGGTATTTCTAATCACCAACTTTTTTTTTCAGCACTTAACTCCACAAGCTATTCATCATTTCCATTCACAACACTGAATACCCTAGGTGCACCAATTATACCCTCAACTGTCACATAACCTACCTTTGCATTTAAATCACCCAACACTAATACCTGGTCTCATGCACCAAAACCACTGACACTCACTCAACTGCTCCAAATCATTTGCTTCTCATGATCTTTCATCTCATGGGGATAAGGGAAAAGAATACTTCCCAGGTATTTCCTGCATGTTGTAAAAGGTGACAAAAAGGGGTTGGGGTGGGTCACTAGAAATCCTCCCCTTCAGTTTTTACTTTTCCAAAAGAAGGAACAGAGAAGGGGATCAAGAGAGGAATTTTTCCACTAAGGTTCAGTCCTCTGTTCTTGACGCTACCTTGCTAATGTGGGAAATGGCAAATGTGTATGAAAAAAGAAATACAGTGTTAATGAAATAGCCTTGATTAGTGCCTTAGTTACCTAGGCTGACTCAGCTAAGAAAAGAAAAAATTAACCCATCTTAAAAATGTCACTCTTTATTCACTAACTATATTACATGAAAAAATGTTTGGTACCTACCTTTGGTCCCTGAGGCTGAACACGAGAAAGAGCTGGGGAACTAGGGGCTGACCCTGGAGGTGTAGGTCGGGGAGGAGGGGGCCTAGATGGGGTTGGTCTTGATGGTGGCGGCCTTGAATGCAGTACTTGAACACGCTGCTGCTCTACAATTTCACCACACTCAATGCTGTTATCCTCTTCTCCAGCCTGTGACTGGTATAGCTCTTCCAGAGCTCCTGCAGCATTATTGCATCTTACCATTATATATAAAAATCACTGGTTAACATTTCCCAAACTGCTCAAGGAAATTATACATCCAATCAGAAACACAGATTTTGAAGAATCAAAAACTATTCCTCTATAGAAAGCAGAGTCCAGTGAGATCCTGAGATTACTTGCTTTGAGGAGGGCTAGAGCACTATTTCATCCCCTAAAATAAAGTGCATCCATGATAAGTTCAACCCTTTTGACCATTACAAAATATGAGGCCTGCAGATGCTCAGTGACAAAACTCAATCATCATACAGTATGGGGGTGATGAGGCACCAAGACATTATCTTCCTTCCTGAATAGACTGATTGATGGCACCTTTGCTTTGGTTTACTAACAGGAATCAAAGAACTTTGGCTATATAAGATTATTTTTTGTCCATGACAACAAACATTTCTCACCCATAAAAAAGTTCTATGAGCACCTACGAGCATACCTACAGGAAGGAAGATGGACTTAAAAAACTAAAGAAAACTAAAGAAAGGATTTATCATTAATAACAACTCTTCCCTCTTCTGGACCATCTCCATCTGCCAGTTACCCATCAAAGCTAGACAAGGGAGATAAATCAAATCTAAACTGATGAATAAGAGAACAAAAGGCCTTTGTCATATGCCAAACATCCCTTATGCTAAGCTTATCTAATAAAATGCTTCTTAAGAAAGCCACAGTATCCTTACATCATGGACCTAACCAAAAAGTCTGGCTGTGAAAGGAGAACCAGCTTCCTGAGCCAAAAGAAAGTGTACTTTATGCTATTATTGCTAAAAATATGCCAAGCTTTAGCCTGGAATGGACTTGTCTCTACATACCCTCTCCCATTTTACTATATATATCTCTAAGAAAGACTTAAAGTATCTTCAAAAACCAAACAAATATGTGTAATTTTCTGCAAGGTTGTTGACCTTGTAATGTGTTGACGTAGACAAGGTCAACCACTGTGATCATGTGGTGGGGAGGGCCACATCCACCAACCACGTAGCGAACCCCACCACGGAGAAGTATCTTGGCTGCATTCACTTATGATGCTTTACTTTGTAATGGACTTCACTGGATCCACTTATGATGCTTTACTTTGTAATGGACTTCATTGGATCCACTTATGATGCTTTACTTTGTAATGGACTTCATTTGATCCACTTATGATGCTTTACTTTGTAATGGACTTCATTTGATCACCACTTATGATGCTTTACTTTGTAATGGACTTCATTGGATCCACTTATGATGCTTTACTTTGTAATGAACTTCATTTATATAGAAGTAATTTGGCGAACTGAATACTAGAGTGATAACTGGAGCCTTCATGTAAGGGTTAAATTCCCAAAAACAGTGACAAATGCTTCGACAAAAAAGAAAGGAAAATTCAGACAAACCCAAGAAGACTGGCTGATGGTTCCAAATGCTTATAATACCAATGGAGCCATCCATACTGGGGGTAAAGGAGTTTTAAGTTTGGTCAAAGATGGTGGAAGTGGTTGGGGGACGCGTTGTGGCTGACCAAACCATGCAGTTACAGCTGTCACTCAGGTGGGAGTCATTTATCTCATGATTAGTCCATTGCCACACCTCGACCACTGCTGGTGGCAGCCCTCTTGAAGCAATGCAAGACCAAAGCAATGCTACATAGCAACAAGATTTCTTGTTTTTATTTAAATAAACGTGAGCATTGATTCAAAATGGTTGTTTATCTTGGGTTGGATTCCTACTTTCTCCAGGGCTTCTTTGTCTGCAGTTCGAGAGGCATTTCTCTATATCTCATACCATTGGGCTTGAGTTGTGGTCAGAAATAAAGTTTTAGGCCTAAGTAGCGAGGAATAGTAAGTTCAGAATATGTATTGAAGTCGTCAAATGTTGATGATCGTGATACTGATGGATTCCTAAACTGTAAAGTTGATGACCGAATCTGGGTTTTGACCTGACGTACCGCTTCCTCCAAGTGTCCCCATAACTTGGGCAAGGCTTTGAAGTAGAATTATAGGAGGTTAGAAACCACTTCATACCAAGTCTTAAGAATAGAAAATCGAGGTGTAATAATAACATTATTGTCAAAATTCATCAACTATGACCAGGAATGATGGTCCCGGGTCCCCAAAGAGGGATGAATGAAGCTGCAAGATGGTATTGGGGTGATGAACACCAAGGGTTAAAGTAACTCTGGTGAGTGGAAAGGGGAAGAACATTGATAACAAAATGTTAAAGGGTTGGTCATCATCCTCACCTGAGTGATAGGCATGACAAGGAAATGGAGGGAATGTACTCTGTGGGCGGAGAGCCAGAGTCACAGTGACCTTTGGGTAAGCTGAGGCCATATTTCCCCCCTTACAGTAGATTGTAGTTTCACTAGAAGCAAAAATGGACAGTATGACTTTGTAAGTACCACAGGAGTTTATGGTTTCATTCAAGGATGATATAGACCTTATGTGACTGCCAAGGTCAATGATACTGTTAGATTTCTTAACAACTTGTGGTTCTGAAGGTGTTATTATGGAAGGACCAAATGGAAGGGAGACATGCACTAAGATTATCATATTTGATGTTGCACATATTTAGATTATGATGATCTTCAATTAGATGACAGATTTGTTGGGGTTAAGTGACGTGGTTAAACTAAGATAAATCTGAACCTAAACCATAGTTAATTGCTTTGATTAAGGGGTTAGATGTTGGAAGCGAGGTTGGTTCTTTGTTAAATTTAGAAATGGTTTATGTGCAGCACCTAAAGGATAGTATAAAAGCTAGGCTATTAACATACTGAAAATAAATGATGGCATCTTAAATAAGACTTAAGATCATATAAGTAATCAACGCAGGAGGCATAGGCCAGCTTAGACCACTGATAAGCTAGTTAAGGGTTGGAATACATTGCTAAGAAAAGCACAAGAGTTGATGAAGTAAAAATCCGTATAATACTTGAAACGGGATTTCTCCCATTACAGAGACGTACATAGTCTGTGTCAAACTTAATCTAACTTCCTGAAATAGTTTAATATATCAGTGGATTAATGGTGGCTTGTCTAATCTATTCAATGATGTGAAAACTGAGAAATTCAAAGCGGATTTAGAAACTCGAATCTCAACAGCAATCCTGTATCATGCATGAGGTACGAGTTCCATGGTGGCTTCTTCCTTCATTTTGTATTTGTCAAATAAATCTGCGTACAAAATGAAACTGAGCCATATAGTTGACCTTCGATACATATATTTCTTACGGCGCACCATTTTATTTAAGTATGAAGATCTCAAGGCAGAGAGGGAACATGTGATATTCAAGATCAAAAGCTGCAATTGCCCTCACGGTATGGCCGACATGTTTGCAGACAGATGACACAGACATGTGAGAAGTTACACAAATATGGACGTTTCTGGTTGCTGTATAGCCTAGGTTACTATCACTTGTAATTAAGGAGAAATATTACACATTATTCCACACCTTTTTATTTAGGCTAGGCTAAGGTAGGATGACTAGGGTTCATAATATAACATTGCTTGGAAATATATCATACTGTATTTGTGCAAAATGGTGTAAGTTTGTGTAAGTGATTGCCAGAGATAATCCACCTCCACCATAAATAATGTCTAAGACCACACAATATCTGCTGTTGAACGAGCAGGGGACATTAGACCAATATATTCCAGTAGTTTACTGCTGATCCCAAACATGCAGCAATACATTCGTAAAAGTGTTAAATTTAACTCTTCCATCAGGTTTCATATCTTAAGTTACTTAAACCAGTTCGAACAGCTGGAAAAAATCATTTGAAAAATCAGAAATTATTTGCCTTTAAAAAGCACTTTGATCGATCATATCAAATTTAATACTGATCATAAATATGGTCTTACTTTACATTTCCTTTTCTAATCCATGGCCGTTCTATCAAAATTTTATCCATTTTATTTGATATGATCTGTAACATATAAACTATTAATGTTCTTACATACAACTGAAATTAAGAATAATTCATCCATCATCCAATGTTTGAGCAAGGCTTAATTAAGATGGATGTAAGATGGATCTGGTATTTACACGACGAAACTTTGCCCTAAAATCTATAATGGATCCTTACTTGGGCAAACTATGATAAAAGATGAAAAAAAAGGTTTAACACTAAATATGGAGCAACATGTATCATATAACTTATCATTGAGTATAATGAATTACCACAGGAAACAATGTCATAAACCACACAATAAATTGAAGATTTATTTGTAACTAATATCAAAAGTTGACTCATATTTCATTAAATAAATCATTCAGTAATATACCAGATATTCAATTATTTCTGTACCCAACAAAATATTCAGTCACTCCTATATCCCACATTTTCCTGCTGGCTGGTGCCCTTAAAGTGATATGGTAATCTTCTGCCATTACATTACAGATATAGTCATCTATATAGAATGGTTCAGAATGAAGAAACCTATATATTTTCTCTACATTCCTATCTTCACTACATACTTAGTTCTAACACGATATCTTGACTACACCATTGTATGACCACATTATCATATCATTATGCTCTTATCTTCAACACAACTTCGGCAAAATTGATGATTTCTTTACACATGAGGGTAGATGGCCATCTTTATGATGACAGAGAACACACATAACATTTTAAACCACTTTAGTCACTTTCATCTAATTTCTGCTGTTAAAAACGAATCATAATGACAATCCTTGAGTTCTGTGACGGTGCATTGTACAGGTGAAGGAACTGCTGTGAGGCACATTTATTAAACTATTGAGAAATAAACTTAACTGTATTAAAGTACTGACTTTACTATATTAGACCTCACTATATGAAGCTATGCTAGGGTATGATCTGTTCTCAGGGTATATAAGGGCGGGATCCGGGACCAAGAGCATCATTTGAGCTGTGACCTCTGTCGAGTGAACATCTCTGCTCCGTCTTGCAAGCTCCCTCAACCTTTCCTCAAACACTTCAATATAATAATGTTCACCATGGAGGTAGGACAATTCTCCTTCGTCCAGGTGATGGAATTTGGATATGTCCATGTATTTGACATGGGCTATGGCTGTGAGGACATGGAGGTGGAATACCCATACATGGAAGTGATGGATGGAGTGGAATTTGGCTGTGTGGATATGGAGGTGTAATACCCAGACGTGAAAGTGATGGATGGAGTGGACTTTGGCAGTGTTTTTAAGGAGGTGGAATACCCAGACGTGGAAGAGATGGATGGAGTGGAATTGGTGGAATACCCAGATGTGGAAGTGATGGATGGAGTGGAATGTGGCTGTGTGGATATGGAGGTGGAATATCCAAATATGGAATTAGTGGAAATGGAATGTGGTTGAAGTTGATATGGACGCCATATGAATTTTGTGAAGGTTGTTGACCTCGTAATGTGTTGACGTAGACGAGGTCAACCACTGTGACCATGTGGCGGGGAGGGCCATATCCACCAACCACGTAGTGAACCCCACCACAGAGAAGTATCTTGGCTGCATCCACTTATGATGCTTTACTTTGTAATAGACTTGATTGGATCCACTTATGATGCTTTACTTTGTCATGGACTTCATTGGATCCACTTGTGATGCTTTACTTTGTAGTGGACTTCATTGGATCCACTTATGATGCTTTACTTTGTAATGGACTTCATTTATGAAGAAGTTATTTGGCGAACTGAATACTAGAGTGGTAACTGGAGCCTCCATTAGGTTAAATTCCCGGCAACAGTGACAAACACTTTGGAAAAAAAAAAAAAGGAAAATTCAGCCAAACCCAAGAAAATTGGCTGATGGTTCCAATGGTTATAATACCGATGAAGCCATCAATACTGGGGGTAAAGGAGTTTTAAGTTTGGTCAAAGATGGTGGAAGTGGTGGGGGGAGGTGTTGTGGCTGAGCAAACCATATAGTTACAGCTGCCACTCAGGTGGGAGTCATTTATCTCATGATTTGACCATTCCCACACCTCGACCACTGCTGGTGGCAGCCATCTTGAAGCAATGCAAGACCAAAGCAACGCTAAGTAACAACGAGATTTCTTTTTTTATTTAAATAAATGTGAGCGTTGATTCAAAAGGTTTGTTTAACTTGGGTTGGATTCCTACTTTCTCCAGGGTTTCTTCATCTGCAGTTCGAGATGCGTTTCTCTATATCTCATACCACTGGCCTTGAGTTGTGGTCAGAAATAAAGTTTTAGGCCCAA
>JAUTXX010552413.1:0-10262 GCA_032273605.1 Panulirus laevicauda
ATTCTTCAAAGCAAACACCTGATCCACACATCCTCTACCACTTCTGAAACCACACTGCTCTTCCCCAATCTGATGCTATGTACATGCCTTCACCCTCTCAATCAATACCCTCCCATATAATTTCCCAGGAATACTAAAAAAAAAACTTACACCTCTGTAGTTTGAACACTCACCTTTATCCCCTTTGCCTTTGTATAACGGCACTATGCATACATTCCACCAATCCTCTGGCACTTCACCATGATCTATACATAATAAAATGAATATCCTTACCAACCAATCAACAACAAAGTCACCCCCTTTCTTAATAAATTCTACTGCAGTACCATCCAAACCTGCCTCTCTACTGGGATTCATTTTCCACAAAGCTTTCACTACCTCTTCTCTCTTAACTAAACGATTCTCCCTGACCCTTTCTTTGCACACCACCCCAATCAAAACACCCTACATCTGCCACTCTAACATCAAACACATTGCAGAAACCTTCATAATACTCACATCTCCTCACTTCATCACCGCCTGTATTTACTTCCCAGCTTGTTCATTATTTCCTGCATTAGCAAGGTTGCACCAGGAAAAGACAAAGACATGGCCTCATTCACTGATATCCACTCTCTGGCTGTCAAGCACCACGCATCAAAATCAGAGCCCACAACCCATAATCAGGCCCAAAAGACCTTTCTTTGCTTTTCTGATTGCTTCCTATGTCCTAATTCAGCTAAAGATCCGATTTAAACTACATCAGTCCAATTCCCTCTGTCCCTTGCATGCCTCGAGCCTTCAAGGCATCTTTTACTCCACCCTTCCAGCTCCTTCTTTGGTTTCCCCCATTTCCTTTTTCCTTCCATATCTGATATGAAGACCCTCTTACTCATCCACCCCATATGTCCAAACCATTTCAGCACACCTCTTCAGGTTTTTCGTACATACTCCTCATATTTGCACACCTCTCTCTTACCCTATCATTTCTTATTCAATCAACCCTCCTACCACAACATATTGTCCTCAAACATTTAATTTCCAACACATCCAACTTCTGGTAAACATTTTTGCCTAAGGACCACACCTCACATCCATACAGACCCAACTATACTGTCAAATACACCTATCTTTATCCTTAAAGACAGTGAACTCTTTTTCTACATCTTCCCCAGTGCACCACTGCCTTCACTAGAAACACTGTTTCAATGCATTCCAAAGACCTTTATGCCCATGATGCAATTACCATAAAGAAGAAACTGGGTACTTATTACTTAATTACCCTGCACTTATTGCTCAAAGACACACATAATATTACAACCCTTTTTGACATACAGTCGTGATTCACAGACATGGCTACCTTCCTGGGTGCTGAGGGAGCATCATAGGGATAGAAGGGACTCCTGGGGCAGGGAGGTAAGGTGCACCCACAACCTTTGCTCACTTATTAGCCCTATGAATTAACTTCTGCTCTCATGGTTCCATTCATTACCATATTCACTCCCAGGTATCCATGGTTCCATTCATTACCATATCCACTCCCAGGTATCTAATGTATCTGTACACTGTTTTGGATACCATTTCTCCCATGTTCTCTCATTTCTAACTTTCATTCCAAATGACCTGTCTCTTTTTTCTAAACTTAATAGCCTTGCTTTAATTGCATTTATTCTCAACTTGCTCCTTTTATGTATTCTCATGAAATTCAGTTGCAATACAATCCACTCTAGCCACTTTGCGACATGTCACTGTACGTATGGCTTTCACTACCTCTTTCCTTTTCACCAAACCACCTTCCATGACATTGTCACTTTGCATAACTCCACATCTGAAACATCCTTCATCTGCATCCCTATCATTGAACACATTTAAGTCTTCAAAATACTCACTCCATCTGCTTTTTACCACTTTTCCATTTGCTCCTTTCAACGATATATCCTATCATTATTTTGTTTTTCTATTAACTTACTTCCCACCTCCCAACTTCTGCATGCCACACCCTTCTCTTACTTATGAAAGCGCTGTTCCCCTAAACACCTCCCATGCCTCATCCACTCCCCTAGTTTCATTTACTCTCTCCTTTTGCCATTCAACACTCACTCTCTCCTGGTATCTCTTTTCACAAGGCTCTTTTCCAAGCTCACACACTTTCATAACCTTCTACTATACTTCAAACATATTCAAGTTTAACCTTCCAAATAACAACCTTGACGCTCCCAGAACCTTCACCCATTCACCCACCCACCCTTCCAACCTCAGCCACCATCACATGCTTTCTCCATATCCATAAATGCTATATACAAATCCTTCTCTTCTTTAAGTATTTTTCATACACATTCTTCCAAGCAAACAACTGTGCCACAAATCCTTTACCACTTCTGAAATCATATTGTTCCACCCCACTTTGATGATTTGTACATGCCTTCACCTCTCAGTTATTCCTCTCCCAAGCAACTTACCTGGTACACTCAACAAACACACTTCTAGATTGAACGAATCAACTCTTAAACAAGGGCACTATACATGCATTATACCAATCCTCAGACACCTTACCATGATCCAAACATAAACAGAAGATTCTGAGTAATGAATCAACAACACAGTCACCCTCTTTCATAAATTCCATAGCAATACCATCAACTCCAGCCGCCTTTCCACATTTCATCTTGCACAAGGCTTTAACTACTTCTCTCTTTACCAAACCACTTGCCATGCCTCTCACTGCATATCACCCCAGATCAAACATCCTACATCTGCCACCCTATCAGTTACATTTAATAGTCGTTCAAAATATTCACTCATTTTCCTCACTTCATCAATACCTTTTACCACTTCCCCATTTGCTCCCTTCACCAATGTTTCCATATGTTTTCTTATTTTTTTTGCACACAGTTAACCTCCTTCCAGAATATTATATTCTCCTTGAAGTTTACTAATACTCACTCCTCTTATTTGCCCTTTTTCAACCTCTGCATCTTCCACTGGACCTATCATTTTCTTTTATACATATCCCATTCATTTGCACACCTTTCTATAAATATGACACAAATACCTCTCTTTTCACTTTCACTAGCTTCTTTACTTCGTCATCTTACCACTCACTACCCTTTCTAACCTACCCAACTCTCCAAAATGGTTTCCTCAGACAGCACTTGGTGGGCAGTTAGTTTCATGGAACGATCAGAGCAGAAGAGTACAAAGTGCACCAGTTGTAACTGAGCAGACACTGGTCGAATAAAGCAGTTGGCTAGAGGAGGCGCTCTCTCAGCCTCACTTGCACTTGCCAGCACTGCTTCCCTAAGTACGACTCATCCTCACCTACTCCATTGGCTTTGTTTACTCTCATGTTTTGTCATTCTTGCCTTACTCTTTCCTGATATTTTTTCATTCTTACATAATTTCACTATTCTCACCCATACCATTATCATTTCCAGATTCTTTACCCTTGCCTCTACAAGGTAATGATCGGACGTCCTGATCACAGCAGGAGCCTCATAAAGATAGAAGTGACTCCTGGGATGGGAAGTAATTATGTAAGTATCTGTAATTTAAACTAGTCATTATGAAATAATCTTGTCAGGTTCAGTATCCTCCAAAAAACTGATACAAATTTATAATAAAATTTGCTCTACCTTTAAAAAGCATACTAACTGGTTTCATCTAACAAAACTAATTTTATTATTGCTGTCAATAGTTTTACATCAAATATCATGAATGAACTTTCATAAAATGCTTCTCTTACTCATAGTAAACTTTCTTCTATACAATAGCCATATTCATGAGAATTTGACAAATACTAGTGGTTGGATGTAACATCAAAATACCTCAAGAGCACCAAGTTCCAGGGATACATTGTGTTCATGTATACCACATTTTTTTGAGCTTTTCATCATTGTCTTAATGATTTTGTAAAAAAATTTTCTCCCTTGACCATAGCCAAATCTTGGATAAGCACCTGGCCCATGGGACTAAGATGCTACAACTTCACCCTTGCCTTTTTTAGGCATTTCATTTCCACCACACCCACTTGCTTTCATTTCCTTTGCATTCAAGGCCCATACAACAACACTGCTGCAATTGTAATACCTTTTACACATACTCATCCATGTTCTTTTAGAAACTTACCTCTCGTCCATATGATCCATAACACATCCAGATTCTTAGCCTCTCTCTCTCTCTCTCTCTTTCTTGCCCTATGACACTTTGGTTACCACTGTTTCATCCATTGCGAGAACCATTCCTCAGTACCTAAAGCTATCCACTTCCTCAAGGTCCTTCCCATTAATATTCATACTCAGATCATCTTCTCTCTGCTACATCCCATTTCCTTAACTTTGCCTGCATTTACTTTCAACATTTTTGTTTTACTTGTTTTCTTAAATATGTCATTCCCAACCTTCCTGAGTGTAGCTTGTTTGAAGAATTTGTGGCCCACACTTTGGCCACCCTCTTGAGGAAGTTCCCGGAGGGGAAAGACATCAGAGATGCAGGTGGATAGATAGACAGTTATTTTAAAATAAGATTATCAGTTAATGTCCTTTGCTTACTCTGTCTGTTGCACCATTAAGGAGCAAAGTAGCCAAATTGACTTTTGGAAGTATCAAGGGAGCAGGAAATATTGGATAATAATGTGGTTTTTGGGCACAAACAAGTTTTACTGAAGCATAAAAAGAGAGGTCAACAGCCTGATGGCAAAAGGAATGAACAGTTAGGAACTTAGTTAATCATACTTAAGATTTATTTAAATTGTCAAAAATACTTCTCGGTAAATATATAAAAGCTGTTGCAGAAAATGGTAGTAGAGTACGATACACATAATCAACTTTCACACAAGGGAGCTGTACAACATAATATATACATATATGTTTCAACAGTGTGAAGAGTTACCAATGAAATACAAGTACCATGTGCATGAGCTTACCATTAGAGGGGGAAATGATCTATGGAATGTAATCTCAATGTGTATTTCTGATGTCTTATATAAAGCTATTGAATGTAAATTTATACATTGTAAATGTTGGCAAAGGTGAAATACACATTTTGGTATTTTCTACATGAGTGCTATAGAGGAAGCCAGATCAAATGCCATCACCATACAGAAATTATAACACGACAGGTACTGAAAGGTCTTCAGCACGACTCGATATGTGTTGTCTAGAATATTTATGCTGGTAAGCATTGGATGCAATATGTGTCAAAAACTTTTATATATTCTGTAGACCCCATTTTGGATCTGGAGGTGTTTATCCTGGATTTGTAAGCACATGTTATGGTTTGATGAGTGTAACAACCTCAAACATGCATTATCTGGCCAAATCATGTCTTGAGTCTAGAGTTCAGTGGAGTTCCTTCCCTTGCACCAGTACAAGTAACGTGATCCCGCATGCGGAAGTACACATCATGTGACGTTATGCAGTGAATATGTATTTGATGGTGCATATGTAATTAGAATATTATTGATTGAGCATGGAGGGGAGGATGTAAAGATAAATTTTCTACATTGCCAAAATGTGCTAAAATAGCAGTCAAGCATTTGTAAATGTTTACTACAATGAAAAATTGTGATGCTGTTTTTATTCTTAAATTATTTTAACACACATTTGAGTATGAATAATTGTTTGTCTGCTTTTAATACATGCACCAAACAGTAAATACCATACTAACTTCACTTTTACAAAGTAAGTTTGTTGCTTGCCACTATAAAATGTATATAACAGCAATCTACTAACTCATTTCATGCTGGTGAGGTTGATGTAAGATTTACTAATTGCTGTGTGTAATGTTATAGAGCAATCAATAATGAGCAAACACACAGAAAAACAATGTACAACCAAAAGCAACATAAATCAAAAATTATAAAACATTTACACTCGAGTGGAAGTATGTATCTCAACAAATGATGTAATGTTGGTATAAGATTTTTTAATTGCTGTGTGTAATGTTATAGAGCAATCAGTTATGAGCAAACGCACAGAAAAACAATGTACAACCAAAAGCAACATAAATTGAAAATTATAAAACATTTACACACAAGTGGAAGTATGTGTCTCAACAAATGATGTAATGTTGGTATAAGATTTCCTATTTGGTGTACACAGTATCATAAGGCAATCTTTTATGAACAAATGCTTGTAAAAAGACACAATGCAAGACCAAGACAAGCATTACAAACCTATAATGAGAATCTACACAAGGTTGTCGTTAGCTGCCCATGCCTCATTTACCTTATTCATGCAAAAAACAAAAAAATGCAGAAGAGAGGATCAGATACATCAACTGAGCACATGAATACTTGAGTGTTCCACCTGAGCTTACTTAGGGAATGACTGCTGATTATGTGCACTGACTTTTTTAAAAAGGTTTGCCATCATTATTGTGTAAGGTGTTTGTTCGCACAATATTTAAGTATGAAAAAGAATAAAGGGATATGAAATGCAGAGTACAAGCAGCTATGATGAAGGTACTTCGTTTAATAATCAAAGCGCCCTTTAATCCTTAAATTGCAATATACATTATTTGTCTATACACAATCAACTGCAGACTACATCACTTGAAATTTCTGCATCTCTGTTTTAAACTGCCCACCAAATGTAGGATTTATAAATGCATTCATAAAGTTCAACACTCCACCAAGGCAAAAGAAAGGGATAAAGTGTTTTCTTTAATTATTTTTCATATTTCTATATGCATATCTTTAATTTTATGGAAACAATTTGTTTCTGATCTCTTGTTGTAAGTTGTGTGCAGTGTTCAATTCTTCAAGAATCTGCCATGGATCTTTTTTTCTCATATTTCATTTGTCTCCATCCATATCTTTTAATCAATTTTTTTTTCACATATAGTGACATCCAGGTTTTCCAGAAGCCATAGTTTACCTGTTAAATAACACAGAATACTGCACAAGACTGAGGTGCCTAAATGAGATGGTGTAGCCATGTCATAAGCAAGCTTCTGCACATCCTACAAAAAGATGAATAGGGAACATAATGTGCCTATGCCTCTTCCTATACTCTCTTTTCGTACTATCAGAAAAGCACTCTTTCTTTGGACACAAGCAAGGCTTATGGTCCTGATGGCATCCCCCATGTACTGAAAGAATGTGCCTCTCAACTTGCACCTGTGCTTTCTTGTCTGTTTGTTTCTGTTTAAAAACCAAAACTTTTCCTTCTCCTTGGAAAAATGCATTTGATATACCCCATCCCTATGAATGATGACCGTTTTGACCCCTCTATCATCCTATTACTTTGACATCTAACATTTCCAAAGTCTTTGAATCCCTCCTGAACTTACATATCCTTAAGCACCTTGAAAATCATAGTCTTCTCTCTGATCACCAGCATGGCTTCTTTAACTCGAGATCCACAGGTGATATTGTTCCTATCTTAATAATGTCTGGTCATTATCCCTGAAAGATTTTGGGAGTCATGTGTGGTTGCCCTTGACATAGCTAAGGCTTTTGACAGGATGTGGCATTAGGGGTCTCATATCTAAACTCTTTCACTTTGATCCTTCATGTCTAGCTTCCTCTCCAGTCAATCTATCTCTGTGGTTGTTGATGGATCAGCCAACCTTCTTTTCTATATCAACAGCAGTTCCCTCAACGTTCTGTCCTGTCCTCTACACTTTTTCTCCTTTTTTCAACGATTTTCTCTCCACAAATAATCCAGTGCATTCATATGCTGACGACTCAACACTTGCATTCATCCACGTCCTTTAATTCTGCTCCCTCTTTTCTCCCTCGATCTGCATTTCATCTTGACACAGCTTCCTCAATAAACTCAGACTTGGACAGGATATCTCAGTGGGATAGACAAAATCTACTTAAGTCTGATGCCTCCAAGACCCAGTTTCTATGCATCTCTCCATGAAAAACTAATCACCTCTTATCTCTCCTTTGACAGTTCTGTAATAGCACCTTTTGACTCCTTAAACATATTTGGTATTACTGTACCACCCACTCTTTCTTGGAAACTCCACATTATGGAAGTAGCTTTGTCTGCCTCTAAAAAACTGGGTGTCCTAAGTAGGTGTCGAAACTTCTTTTCTTCTGAACAGCTGCTCCATTTATAAAAAGGATTGAATTGTCCTTGTATGGAGTACTGCTTTCACATCTAGGGTGGCTCTAGCTCTGCATCCTTACCTGACAGAGTTGAGTCAAAAGCATTCTGATTCATAAACTCTCCCAGGCTCATTTCCAAACTTGCTCAATGCTGGTTCACTTTCCCTCTTGTATAATCATTACTTTGGTTTTTGCTCATGGGAATTGGTTGCTTGTATTCCCCAACCACTAGCTAGACCACAATATACTCAGCAACCTTCTACATCACATGATTACAGTGTGGCCACTGGCAACTCAAGATTGGGTTGTTTTGATAACTGCTTCTTCTTGTACACCATGAAGTTTTGGAACTCTACCTTCTCATATCTTTCCCAGTGACTATGACCTGGCACATATCAAAAGACACGTTTTTCACTTTCTCCAAAATATGTAAATTCTTTGCCTTGTCTGTTCTTTTTCCCTTTCATGATCCTCTCCATATTTAGATTAAGGCCTAGCCTTGATGTGACAGGAGCCTCCAACATAAAAGAAAAGAAAAAGCTCTACTGCCTGGTGTTGACATGTCTTGCTTGGTGGCTCATGGTTCTTTTTATAGTAGTACAACCCCTAGTTCCTACTGATGCCTCATGAATAAATATCCTTGTTCTATATGTCTCCATTGTTTCTGACGATGTTTACACAGTTTCATTTTGACATGCATAGTGTGGTTCTTGGTGGCATTTATTGTTTAGGAAGAATCCAACAGGGTGACGTTCCATATGTTTTCCTCTAGACATATTTTAACACAGTATCAGTTGGGATGGTTCTATACTATTCTCTAACTCATATTCTCTTATATAGATGCTTTGAAAATATTCTGTTGTGATAGAAATTGATTGAAAATTGTTGGACTTACAATAATGCATACAGAGACAATTTATTTTGATTGATGATACCCACACTGCCCTGCAAACATTGGTGCCAGATTTCCAGTTGTAAATTTTTTTATATTCTTGACATCATTCTATAAAGTATCTTCATTGATATCAGTGTTCACCATACACTTTTCCTTAGGTCATAAAGTTAAGAAATTAAGAACCAGGTACTTCCTATTACAAACATACATTAAAATTGTCAACTTATATATTACTTAGACTGTAAATGTTCAAGTGTTGCTTAGCCTTTGTTTATGCATGCATTCAGATATGTAAACAAACGTGATAGTTCAGTCCTCCAGTGCTTATTCCCACTAGCTGCATTAAGCTAAGTTTAGAAGATTTTGTTCTTCATAGCTCTGCTGTAATGGGTAAGGAGCATCCGGCATCTAGGGCAGTGGTTGTGGGTATGTTAATACAGTAATAAAACTTGGTAAAAAAGATGGAAAGTACTTTTAAGATATGGGAGTGGTGGACGGATGGAATAGAATGACTGAGGACATGATTAATGCAAACATCATTCATAAATTTAAGAAGTTATTTGATAGTAGAGAAAGTTCAAGTGATGAGGGAGGCCTCATTTGCATAAAAGCACAAATAAGTAACTATATTAAAGCATTAAAGCGATATGATAGTGGATTATGTCCTATTGGTATCAGTAAAGCACAAAAGTTGGCTGCATTTAACCTCAACCTAACCTGACCTTACCTAATCAGGGCATGTGAAGCAACCAGGACAAACCATGGAAATGTCTGTGGGGCTTTGCTGTTGACAAGAAGCAGTGGTTTCCGTGATTACATATGATGACTAGAGAATAGATGTGAACAGATGTGGCCATTCTTTGTTCCTGGCACTGCCCTACTAATGTAGCAAATCGTAGTCAAGTATGAATTTTTTTTTCTAAATATGAAGATAATTGTTAATTCATTCAAGGAAGAACTTTCTGAAGAGACTGTGAAGAAGAATATATGAAAAATATGATAAACTGTATCCTTTCATAAATTATATCCTGAATGTTTTAAAATGAACACCATCTGGAGTAGAATTTTAGACCAAAGTGGTCGAGTGCATTATTTTTTCCCCTGACAGTGTTGCGTGTTGAACACCTGGCCTCTCTCCCGCTAGGCTCATGGACACATTACCATACCACTGATATCAATGACCCGGTGCGGTTATGATACAGTCTGCACATCGTCCACTGTGCATGATTTACCTGCGGACTTAAAACAGAGAGAAACTGTGGACAAGACTTCTGTTTTAGATGAGAGGTCGGTGGAAGATTAGACGGGAGTGGTATAGAACCAGAGAAA
>JAUTXX010552424.1:0-10262 GCA_032273605.1 Panulirus laevicauda
ACAAATCCATCTGTATTTCTAAGTATTTCTCATACATTCTTCAAAGCAAACACCTGATCCACGCATTCATACCAATTCTGAAACCACACTGCTCTCTCTCAGTCTGATGCTCGGTACATGCTTTCATCCTCTCAATCAATACCCTCCCATGCAGTTTCCCAGGAATAATCAACAGATTTATACATCTGTAATTTGAACACTCACCTTTGCCTCCTTTGCACTTCACCATGAGACATACATACTTTGAATATCCCCATCAATCAGTGAACAACACAGTAACCCTCTTTTCTAATAAATTCCACTGCAATACCATCCAAACCTGTCGCCTTGCCGGCGACCATAGCCTAGCGGTAGCGCTCCCGCCTGTTGCACGTGGGTCCCGGGTTCGTCTTGTCTATTGGAGGTTTGTTTTAAGAAGGTGCGCGTTTATATGCACTTTGTTCGTATTCATACACCTCCACGTTGTACAGTTAGGTTCGGTAAAATGCTATCTGCTGGCTGTGTGAACCTGATGGGAAATGACCGACCGGTGTAAAACCCGTTGCTCACCTACGTGAGATGATGGGTATTGGAGTACATAGTATTCGAATACAATTTGTTGGAGAGTGAAGCAAAGGTCAGCTTTTTATTTCTAACTGGGGGATGGTAGTTTGGAGGTGGTAGGATGGAGTGAAAAAGATTTTGAGCGATCTGGGCCTGAACATACAGGAGGGCGAATGGCGTTCAAGGAATAGAGTGAAATGGAACGATGTGTTTACCGGGGTCGACGTGTTGTCAATGGATTAAACCAAGTACTTAAAGAATTTGATTTCAATGTTGCATTTGGAAACAAGATTACTCCGAGAAATTTGCTCATAAAAAGATTTAAACATATCAGTGTGGGATTGTATTTAGAGGATCTTTGTTTATTTGGGCAGGAGTTAAGTGTTTGCGCTTACAAGGTGCCAATAGCCGTTTTTAAGTATTACGTTGTGTATGCCTGAGAGTTTTATAATATCACTCGACACAGTGGATTACCAGGCTGGTGAGGAGTTCAGGGCAGAACGGAGGAACTGTTTGAAGAAGATATTAAAGATTTCTTCATCTTGTCTAAATATGGCACCAATTATTGTTGTGAGGGCATTTAGCTTGTTTGATGTTTTGCAATAATGTTTGTGGCATGGGGTATATCATGTGTGATTCGTACATGATACCCAGAATAGTTGAAGTTTTGTTAAGTAGGTGAGATTGTCCATTCATGATGATGGGAGGGTGTGTGCTGCATTGTCTTTCTAGGGTTAAGAAAGTGATTGGAATCTTTCGTAGAAATGCAGACACTGTTTTGAGCAAGCCACTGTTCCAGTCGCATGATGTTGTTGCGCGTTAGTGTCAAGGTGCTTTGGTGTGATTTATGACCTTCATGCGAAAGGGCATTTACACCATGGTCTGTAGGAGGTAATGAAAGGTCAAATAGGAAAGGACTTGAAAGGGATTAGTGAAAGATGTGCTCCATGGAGAACTCCACTTATGGATTTTGCTTGGCATACAGCTTTGAAGTTGGACAACCACCTTTGTAGTTATTGTGGAAGGTGCGTCAAGTGTCTTCTGTGGAAAACTTATTAGGGTAATGTGTCAAATGCTTTACTTATATCCATTGTCACTAATGCAGTGCGGGATGGGGGTTATGGTTGGTTAAAGCCTTTTCAGGATATGAACAAAAGTGATTATTTGGAAAAAATTGTAAGATCTTCCACAATTAAACAAAATTATGAACAAATCCTCATGAGAATGTCAATCGTAATTTCGATCACATAAAGAAATTCTCAAACGTAATGACATGATGAAACAATTTATGGAATTGCATTGACCTTAAAGTACCCCCAAAATCTTCATTGACAATTTTTTGCACAGTGCCAGAAAGACATCTTTCAACTCAAAAGTCGAGAAAAAATCTAGTACTGCCGTATCAATGTTGCATTTGGAAACAGGAATACTCCGAGAAATTTGCTCATAAATTTAGTCACCTGAAAATTCAAATGATTGCATGTACTAGCGTCCACACTCGTCGTAGGTAGCATCAAATAATTCCTCCAACACTATGGTAAAGTTGATATCTTTTAACATTTACTGAACACAAGGAATAGGTGATAACAATCTACCTATGTGCGAGGAGGATTCGAGCCCAGTCATGCCGCGCGGCAAACTAGTACCCAATCTATTGAAACACAAGATGACGAAAGCTCTCAGTCCCAGACAACAAATGCTCCGTGAGATCTCTCGTTTATAAACTTTACGTTTGTTTCGTAGGATTGAATACCTGCGGGCGTGGGCTTTTCCTAGCCTTTCATGTCACGGGATGAGTTGGAAGTTCCCATGGAACATTTGTTGGTCTGAAATGGAAAAGCTTTTGCCACCTCTGGTCCAATGTACCGGCCTGCCGTACTAGACGTGTATCGGATGTCTAAATTCAGAGATCCGCGAATGCGGATCTGCATGTGGATATCATGCGTACGTATTTTGCGGATACGGACGCGGATGCGGGTGTCAGTTTTAAAAACAGCGGTTGCGGATGTGACACTATGACATCCTCGCGGATGCGGTCGCACTTGCGGATGTTTTCAGGATATTTTGTTACATATTTTTAATAGACTAAGAATTGCTCATTCGTTATAGAACATTATCAATTTCCAAATGGCAGCTACTTTCGTTACAAACTTCAGTGTGACTATAGTTTCTTATTGTGACAAGTTTCAGCCACACAAGTTGTGTGTTATCAGATGTGGGACGGGGACCCAACACGTCGTGCATCCCACCAACCACTTGCCCTAACCTCCACCTTCTTGAAAGTGGTTAACTTAACTCTCAATATATTAACAGCTGCTCCTTCATCACAGCCATTTAGTATCAAAAGTTCAAGATAAACAAGTTTTTCTGCCTTTTCTACCACAAGTTGCTCACATTTTGCATCACAGATCAAGCCAGCGCCACTGATGAGCTTCTCACTAGGGACGCTACTTAGGGGACAGCAAAAATATCGGCAAGCGACCTTCGCCAAATCAGGATAGCGTTCTATCTTTCTTCCATCACAAACTGTCTTCACTTGTTCCACTGACTCTCTTTACCTTGTGATACCTCTCAATATCTTCCATTGCACTCCTCCTTCTTGCATGTGTCTCCTCCATTTCATCATCACTATTGGAAGCAAGAATATCGATAATTGCCTTATCCAATGTTCTATAAGTGTTGGTTGTTAATTGCTTGTGTTTTGTCGTCTCTTCTTTTTCTGGTTGGGTCGTCGTCTTCATTTGCCTTGGTGCTCAGATGAGCCACCTCTTCACATAGTCTGGCAACTGATAAATCATCCGTTGCCAGACTATGTGAAGAGCTATGTGAGAAAAGGAAAGAAATCTACTTTTTTATCTTGGATCAAGATATGTTGCAACTCTATACAAATCTTCATTTTCAAGCCAGAAAAACCATTTTCAGCATCAGCTCTCATTGATTTTTTCATGATGTTTACTACCTGTGTTGCTTTTTTATCTTGGGTGACTCAATCATTGATTCGATATATGGTTCAGAGGCTGAAACTGAGGTATCAATTGCTTCAGAAACTTCTGATGTGCTTGACCGAGGAATGGTTTTCAAGGTATCTACAAGAGATATCACATTACCTATCGTAGATGTTGAGTCATTCAATCTTATAATTATAGCTTCATAAGGTTCTAGAGCTTTTGCACATTTGAACATTATTAACCATTTAGTGATCTCTTCATTCTAGTGTTCTTTTCAGCATGTGCAAAGTGCAGTTCCACCTTGTGGGTGTATCATGGACAACACATAGCTTGGGCTCTTGCAACCTGTCATGAATCTTTTTTAAGTTAATCTTGTGCGGTTGAGTGATGAAAATGAGTCGCAATTCTGCGAAATTTCTGAATTATCTTCTATTTCATCCTGACAGGAATAGAACTCTTTTCATATTTGCTCCAGCATCACGCAAAACACAGTGCGCATCTATACTTGAAATACCCCATGTCATCACCAGATCATCAAACTTTCTATAAAAATATTCTCCTGTTTGCCGTTCTTGTAGTGGTTCAGCACCTAACACAAAGTTCATTCTTTCAAAGTCCTTATTCATAGCATTTGCAGCTAGACTCAGCAATGAAACATCTGTTGGGGTATCTGACCACACATCTGTCGTGAAGGAAGTCTTGTTATCTTGCTTAACTACATCAATCATTTTCATCAAAAACAGACTCATACATGTCATTGTATATCAATGAGGAATAAAAGTTTCGCTGTTTTAGCCTGTATTGTGAAGCAGCTTCAGCCATCAGTCCAATGAATCCTATATCGTCAACATGACTGACTGGTAAATCATCCAATACTAACATTTCTGACACACACTTATCCAGTTACTTTGATTTAAAGTTAGAGATATTTCATAGCTTTGCCCTGAAAATATTCTTCAAAAGCTCTTTACTTTATGTCTGACTTCACTTTTTGCAGAGGATTTTTTTCTGTCTTTAGTTTCTCCTCTAACCTCTTTCTTTCTTCTGCTTCTAACTCTTCAAACTGTTCTTTGTTCATTGATTTCATATGATCTTTAAAAGATGCACTTCCAATTCCCTTTCGCGAATAATTTTTTTTTCTTTTTTGCACAAAAGACACTATGCTAATTTACTTGGTTGTTCCACGAAGTACTTCCACACTGGACTGTTTCTTGACGCCATTGTACATAAAAAAGAGTCAATAAGAATTATTTCACTTCAAGCTATGTGATCGACTGACACACTGCCTACCTCTAAGGCAAGCTCGTCTACACTGCGGCCAGTGCATGGTGACTCATATGACTTACGCCAGCTCCCTCACAACACTTTATCACGGAGTGATAAGAAACGCTCAACGCTGTTAGTTCTTGTTTTCCAGACTTCTTTGTACATCCACCACATCCTCTCTGTGTGTGGTAAGGATGTGGGTGCGGATGTGGAAGTGGATGTTATCATATCGCAAATGGGGATGCAGATGGGGATGTTTATTTCATCACAAACAGGAATGCAGACATAGGAAATGATGCAGAGATCTACAAGACCTCATCCAGCAAATTTGTTCTGGAACACATCCAGTATTAAGAGACTAATGCGTCAACTGGGCCTTGTATCACAACATTAACTTCTACAATGCGCTCCGTAACAAAGGAATCTACAAAATATGCACTGCAAAGATATACTGTTTTCACACGAAACTATAACGCCTTTTACAGTCTGAAATCATCTAGTGGTATGGGAAAACTTAAAGAGACTGTCGTGTATGAAAAAATAGACTCCTTTTCCTTGTTAGATCACCTTTCCGAGGAAGAAGCACATTAACTTATCAACGACCACTTCACTATCATTTATCAACGACTACCCCATCTTGACGACCAGCCCTAACATATACAGCGCATCCACAAAGGTAAGTGCCTTGTTACACCAGGTGACTTACGAATAGAACTGTCAAAGGAGCCTACCGTGAGTCAGCCATAGCCCTCAACAGCATAATCTGCGCTTCCCTTCATCTGTCAAAAGCTGATTGGAATACTTCATATATACTGACAATAAATGAGTTACCACCCAACGCCATCACCCTAACCCCTATCTTACTCTCTCATTCTCTGGTAGATTTACAGAAAACAGCTCTTACACAGATACTTTCAATGTTTTGGAAATGTGAAGGCCTCTTCTACCACCCTTTGCTTCTTCAGCTTCCTATACTGTATCCAACGCAGTCTAGAGAAACGCAAGACATATTTATATATAGCTCTCACCTTCACTGATGTCAGTAAAGGTTTTGACGTAGTCTCCTACATGCCAATCACTAATAAAGACATCAACAGTGGGCTGCGGAGAAGTTCTATTACTCGGTCAGTGTCGTCAGGCTCTGTTTTTTTCTGAAAAACTAACTCCAACTTCCAGCCCCTTACCTTTTGGTTCAGCAAGGCTCTTCCTCATCTTCATAAGAGATACTATACTGGTTGCATCTTCTAGATGGAAGTACCTTGACAACTCTACTACTGTTGTTTATGTCGTTGACAACAGCTCTACCGTCTACCTAACCCTCCAGCGCAGCCTGAATCTCCAGAACTGGATCACAGCCAACTACTTCACCATCAACTGATGAACACTACAATTACGCAAATCAGGCTTGCCTTTAGGCATGTCCTTGACCCCTTCGTTTGTTTCAACTCACCAAGTTTCTCGGTATCAATTTAAACAATAAACTTAGACAGAAGGAACTCATCAACTCCATCATCAAGTTCTCCAGCTCTAGCCTTTACATTCTCCGTAGACTTAAAATGCTTTGACTCCCTGTGCCTGAACTTAAGCACTCTGTGCAACTTTCAGTAATTATATGTTCACGTATACCTCTCCGCCTAACCTCTTCCTCTCCCCGACCACCTCACGACGAGGACTATTAGAAAAGGTGCAGAAGAGGGCATGTAAGTCGTCTTAGGTCGACTTTACATCGCTCATCAGGTAGCGCTAAACACATCAGTCTTCCCAGCTTTTACCGACCATCATTACCTGGATCTCATCCGACAGTTCGGGAATAAGCTACTTGCTCCAGCTGGCTACCGTCTCCTATCGCCGAAAGTCCCTCGTCTACGAATTGCAGTTCACCAGCACAAGAGAAAAACCGCTACAAAAAAACTGCCAAAGCTATTTTGAACATCTAGAATTAGATGTTTATGCTTGATTAAAGTTCTTGTTTGACACCCTCTCCCTTTGCATATCCCCATTGTCTGTAATGTACGTATTTTCACTACGTAATTTCAACCCTTGGGCTTCGTGTTTTCTTTAATAAACCGCTAATTGATATCAGTGTTGCTATTATATGCGTGTGCACCGCAAGCAGCATGATATGAATATCACTTCTTTTCCGTATCGATCGTTTTCTTGATAGCCTTGCAGTTGATCACAGTGGCGCCAGTGGTATATTCCAGTTACTTCCAGCAGTGGCGTGGAGTTAGTGGTTTGTCCCGGTTGTCTATGTCACTATTCTGTAAATAGTTCCGTCTTCTTAGTTTCTGCCTTCACTTCTTGTCCATGGTTTCTTACAGTGATCCTTGTAACGAGTCTTTGCTGATGGCTTCTCTTCCCGGTGCTAGACAGTGATCCGTTGTCAAAGGTTGTACTCTTGCTACTAATCTTGTTCTGTACTGATCGCTGTCCCTGATATACCCCAACGGTCCCTTCCCCAGTCTTTTGTGAACCATCAAAGTAAGTGGATTGTGTCATATTTCTGTTTTTATTTTCTTAGTGACATTTGTTTAGGGTCTTGATGTGGGGGACTGAGCCTATGACACCCGCCTCTTCTTTTTACGAGTGGTTTCTACAATGGTCCCAGTCCCTTGTGTATCCGTTTAGTTCCTGAATCTCGTCTGTATCAAGGGACTGTGTCTGGTCCGTGTTGGGGATCTGTGCCCTTGGTCCTTGGTCTGTGCCTTCAAATCGCGTCCTATATCAATGAAAGCGAAGCGTAGTTTTGGTTTAGACCAAGGGTTTCTAAACGGAGATTTCATCGATGGTCCTATTTTCTTACATCTCCAAACGGTCCCTGTGCTACGTGTGTAACGGTGGACCCCGTCATTCGTTCGTCCCAGCGGCCTGTGTCAGTAATCTCTTCCAGGTTGTCTTGTGTTTTGTGGTCCCTCTCCTTATCATATACTTATGTTTTGTGTCAGTAGTCTCTATCCCTGACTTTTGCAAGCGGTCCCTGTCCTTTGTTTGTGTTGACAGGTCTTGCCACTGGTCCAAGCTTGTAATGTCTCTTTCTGGTTTATACCACTGCATTCTTCTGTTCTTTGCTTATGTCAGTGATTCTCATCACTGGTCCTAGTCCTTGCCTGAGCAAGGAAGACATCAAAGTTTTTATTTTTGGTCATTACCGGCGGGTTCTGACTCTCTGTGTTAACGATATCTGTCTCTAGTCTGTGTCAGAGATTTATACCTTTGATCTATGTCACTGATATTTGTCCCGGATTTGTGCCAGTAGCACCCATCCTAACTTTGATCCGGTGGTCCCTGTCCCTGTCTGTGTCGGTAATTCCTGTACTGTTCAGTGCCACTCGTCTATATCAGTGGTCATTACCCATGATCTTTAGCAGTGAGCACTGAATTAGATATCCTTACCCGCAATGTATGTAGCCGCTACTGCTATAAGGGGTTGCTGTCAACAATCTTTACAAATGATCCCTATCTTTAGTCTGTAGCACTGAGCTCTGTTCCTTGTCGGTGTCGGTTACACATGTTCCTTTTCTGCACGAGTATTCCCCAGTCTTGAACTGTTCCTGGTTTGTGTAAGTGGTCCTATTCCCTAGTCCGCATCATTGATATTTATCTTGAATCTATGATTGTGGTAGATGCCATTAGTCTGCGACAGTATTTCCTTCCTGGTCATTACCATTGTCCTGCATTTAGACTAATACCCATGGCATGTGCCAGTGGTCCCTATGTCTGGTCTGTAATCACTAGCCCCTTGCCTCTATTTAGCGCCAGTCGTCCTAACACCGGCTTACAAACGTAGTCTTTGCTTCTGGTCTGTATCAGTGGCCCTCATCGTAGTCTGTGCCTGGGGTTTTTGTCTGTACCAGTAGCATCTACTCATTATTTGTACGAGTGGCTTTTGTTTCCACTCTCCTTATATATAAAGTCCCGCCTCATGTCTATACCAGTAGTCCTTGACCCTGATCGGTGCCAATGGCCCCCTGCTTCCGCTCTCTTCAAGTTCTTGCTCCGAGTCTATGTTTCTGAACGTTGTAGCTCTCTCTCCATTCTATCAAAAATCCTTACCCCTGATCTGTGCTAAAAGCTCAGTTACTAATCTGTACAAGTCTCTATGCCTGGTCTCTGCAAGTGGCCCCACGTTCCTTGTCTGAACAAGTCCTTGTGTTAGTGTCCCCTGTCATTGGTTTGTGCCAATTTCCCCCGTCCCTCGTCCCTGTGTCAGTATCTAATATTTCCAGTCTGTGCCAATGGCATTCCTTCTTCATTTGTACAAATCCCTCTGCAATTGTTCTATGTTACTAGTTTCCGGCATTAGACCCAGTCCCCGGTCTCTACAAGTCCCTGTGCCAAGTATGTACCAGTGGCCCCGTTCCTGGTCTGTATATTTCCCTGTGCCTGGTCTGCGATAGTAGCCTACGTTCTTGGTCTGTACCAGTATCACCCTTTCCTGGTCTTTACAAGTCCCTCTGTCTGGTCTGTACCAGCGGCCCCGGTTCCTGGCCTGTGAAAGCCCCTGTGCCAGTGTTCCCTGTCCCTACTCTGTGTCAATGGCCACAGTCCTTGGTCCCTGTGCCTGGTCTGTGCCACTGGCCCTCGTGTCTGTTCTGTACAAGTCTTTTTCTTAGTGTTCCCCTGTTCCTGGTCTGTGCTGATCCCCCCCCCCTCCCCGTATAGGTCTTTGTACCTGGTCTCTGCCGGTGGTTCCCGTCCTTAGTTTGTATAATTCCCTATCCATGGTCTGTGCCGGTGGCTCCTGTTCCTGTTTAGTACCAGGTACCTTGTCCCTCGTCTTTGCCAGCCTTCAGTGTTCCTGGTCTGTGCCAATGTCCCCTATCCCTGGTCTGTTCCAGTGGCCCCGTCCCTGGTCTATGCCAGTGGAGCCCCTGGCCCAGGCCCGTGGTCCCCCGTGGCCCGTGTTGACGTAATGTATCACCGTCAGCGAGCCAATTTATCATGTGCGACGGGGGCCATTGTCACCCTCGGGCTTTTCATTATACCCAAGTGGTGAGCTTTTCTCCGCGTTTTATCGATAACTTCTCTTAATACTGCTGTTGGGAGGAAGATGATGTTAAGCCTGGTGTATTGAGGCGAGGAGGCATAGACGCTTGGGCTATAATTGATCTCTAATGCCTAAGAATCTGAATACTCTAGTGAAACTTTTAATAGTCCAGAGAATGACGTTCGCCAAAATACTCTGTAGGTGGCATTTCCCTCTTCCTTGTGAGGATGAAATTATAATGGATTGGATTGTTGGAGCATATTCTTTTAAGATTAAATCTTCGTCTGCTGGGATCAGATAGGGCAACTTTTCTTATAGAATGCAGTGAACTAAAACCATTCTTTGCACTTTTCGGTTGGGAATATGAAAAAATATGATGTATTACAATTCACGAATACGAATATAAACCTATAGCTGTTTTAAAACATTTGACTTATTATATCCAGATTATAACATGTTCTGTAGGTCTGACACATAATGGTAAACAGCAACCACTGTAACATGAAAATGCTTTGTAG
>JAUTXX010552435.1:0-10261 GCA_032273605.1 Panulirus laevicauda
CGATGAGTTCCCTAGTGCAGTTTCGTGTATTGATCACATCAGGGGAGATACAAGAATGAGACAGAAGACGTAGAGCAGTCAGTTGATATGCAAGGAAGAGACGTATATCAACTGACTATTCTTCGTCTTCCATCTCATACTTGTATCTCCTCCGACGGTGAGATCATTACATGAAAGTGCTCTTGGGAACTTATCGTGTTTCATTTTCCTCGTGGTTATCAGCATATATTAGATTAAGCAACACCATTGTGACCTCTTGCAATATATATCCCTCCCAAGTGTTGTACGCATCCTATGCCTCTTTAAACACATTGTATGTTCTACTTGGTCTTATCTTACAATTTTCCCCGCTCATCATCTACATAACTGTTTCAGAGCATACTTTTTCCCAACGTCATTGTATTACTCTCACGAGTCTTTCCGATATCCTTTCTCTACTCTCTTTACTTTCTCTTATGACGACTTTTGCCTTCTTTTCTGTTCTATAAGTGCTTTGACTTCTTCATATGTGTTTCCATATTCAAGCAACATTTGACACTCCTTTTTTATGAAGTCGTCCGAGTGAGTAGAAAGGGTCACAGTCAGTTAAAAGCAATGATCGGAGGAGCTCAGGAGAGCCTCAGCAACAATGTCAAGAAGACATACCGTGCGGCGACAATTTACGCTGCCGAGAATGTGTGAAGCAGGCGGCGATTGAGACGCTGGCAGTTGTGCACTGTTTGCCTCGCCTGACCAAAAGTCCAACAACTCTTAGCTCGTCCCGGGGCACACTAGTCGCGTCCTCAGTCATTCTCCATACTACATATGTAATTCAGCTGAAGGCCAATTTGGCCGCACCTGTCATGTCATTAATGTACAACCCACCCCGGTATGGCGATTACGTGATTTACAAAGATCGGATTTATCTTTATGAATTCCTCCTTAGAAATTGTTTAGTTTGTAGAATAACATCTTCGATTCGAAATATTCTTTTGATCATTTAGCGTATCTTCATCTGAAAATATCTTTATAGTAAAAGGAAAACAAATTCTTAAACCGAATAATTGTGAAAAGATTATCTTCTCGGCACATTGCTATTCTGCTGTGTAGTTTGGTTTGTTTCCTTATCTGCTTATTGCCTTCGAGTTTCACTGCATCGAAGGACACCATACAGCAAGTGTTTCCTTAGCTCCCGGGAGAAATTTCGGTATCGCCTTACAGGCCTGTTGGGAGCACTGAAAAACTATCAAGGAAGAGAGGAAAGGCTTTGTGATTTTCCTCTTTCAGACAGCATTACTTAGGCCACTAACAACAACCTTTGTGCCGACGCAGCATATAATTCTACATATTCAATCAGTCGGCATTATTTCGACTTTAGTATCCCATTCTGACCACAAGTGTCCTTCGGGGTATCACACATTCCTAAACTTAGAGAAAAAAAGACGTTTGCAATCACTGTTCGTTCCCTTGCCTATTGTCCTGCCCATTCAACTGCATCTGCCGATCACCTTTGCTTACCTATTATAGTTCACTTGAGTATGTATAAAAAAAAAAATATTTATCTCAATGAAAAAATGTACCCCCTGATTTTCATTCTACATACCTTTCATTTGCTTTTATATTTCTTGTCCATGAGGACCCGAGACGATATAATCTTACTCTCTCTAATCTGGGGCTGTGGGATCTATTTGAATTCATCTATGTAGAAAGAGGTGAACAGTTCGATGTTATACACTATTGTATAGCATTGCAGGAAATCTTTCATGAAAGTGACAAAAATCAGATATGTACAATTACTGCCCATCAGGAAAATAGTTTATAGGTATATTCTATCTTTAACACTGACAAAAATAATTTCCTTAAGGGCAGGTCACTGACAGAGGAGCAGCATTGGTTATGACAGGCACATCATGGTTCAGACTATAAGACTGACTAATCATACTTAGAAAAAAATAAACTCGCGGGCATATGATCAACGGTATGCATATGTCGTTCTTTCTTCGTTTTTTCTTGAATTTGCATTTGTGTTATGATGTTTCAGTCGTGTTATCTGCTTAGGTTTGCTGAACAATTCTTCCTCGACATAAACAGGTACCGTACAATGATTTGCATTAGGGATGATGCATATAAGAGGGAGCGAAACAGGAAGAATGCATGGAATAGGTGCATGGCAGGGAGGCATGTAAGGACAGGGATGAATGGAGACTTTTGCCGTGACCACCCCTTGATAGGAGTTCCCAGAGGGAACGGGCATCATTCATATAGATAGACAGATAGACATAGAAGAGTTCATGTGCTTTGATCAATTCAATATCCTCTTTTTTCCACTACTAAGGAAAGGGATCCTCTCTACCTTATGCTTTCCCTGATTTCTGTTTACCATAACATAATTCCCTAACAGCTTCACATTCATTACTCCATTACATAACAGTACATAAACTACATTACATGACACCATCACATATCAATTCACTAAGAGCATCACATGAAGATTCGCATAATTTCCTAAAACATTGCTTGATCTAATTCCATAACAGCATTATATAAACTCATCAGAAGCGTAAATTCTCCGACAACATCATATGATCCCTCAGTATAGCCCCATTGTAAAAGATCTATCCTCTTTAGGCCTCATACCCTGAGCCTGTATCCTTGCTGCACCATGTGACCCCATTCCATTACCTCTGACATTCCCACCTATCTCATGGCCCTATTCTTTGACTTAATCCCATTGCCCTATCCCTTTATCTACTCGGAAGACCCACCCAATAATATTGTCATATCACTTTATTGCTGAGCTAGACACATGTTCTCATGCTTTGAACCCATTTATTTTAACCATGACTGGCCTCTACTGATTTCAAATGATCCTCTTCCTTTATTCTGTAATATGCAGGTTCTGATACTGCTATACCCATAAGCATATTGATGCACACCTGTACATACTGATTAAGTGGGTCTGGTGATGCAAGGTCATATAAATCATTAAACCAATTACCCAGGTATATATAATGAGGCATCTCATAATCAGCTGATGAAACACCAATTAGAGGTGGCCATGGGCATGAGTGAAGCCACTCTGCAGCCAGATAGATAATGAGGTAACACAGCTCTCTACACCTTTCAGCCCTCTACCTCTTGATTGACACAAATATTTGTCCAACTCTCAGTTGACACAAATATTTTTACAGTTCTTGGAGAACACAGATCTCTACAGCTCTTAGCTGACAAACGGATTTCTACGTGGCTCACCCATCATACTTGCAATAACTATGTGGTGTAATAAATGTTATTTCCAAACTTATCCTGAATATAAGTTTGATTGGCTGTATATGGAAAATGCAGATATCAAAAAACATGATAATCTACACCAAAGTCCTCTATTAGATGATGTTAATTATATCATAAATTTCTAATATGAATAGAAGGCTGAATAGTAAAGTAGAAGACTCCTTCCCATCTCCAATCTATAATGTGGCAAGAAGTAAAAGATTGTGATTTGTGTACTTAATGGATGTCCATGTGGTCTCTGTCAGTGTTAACCAATATGGTTACATTAGATGCATTAAGGATTTGATATGTAATGGAGAAAACTAATGCATCATGTATACATCCATCCACTTCGTCACAGAGTTCTTGTCAAAACAACCACATAAGTGCAGTACTGCACTGCCTTCTCTGGTTTGCAATCCATTGCATGGCTTCATTTACTGAAACAGCAGCATCCTCCTGACATGGTACTTTACAGGACCATATAAGGGTTGTTTCCCTGAACAAGGCAATCCATAAAGAGTGGATGAAGATCTACCCCTTAATATTATGTCTTTTAGAAGATCTGTAAATATACTTGCTCATGATCCTGCACTACCTTAGAAACACAAGAAGTGGCATGAGGGAAGCAAAAACCACCAAGAACTAATAGAGGTCACTCTGACGGAGATCCATATCCCCTGTTGAGAGACCTCAGTCAATTGCTTGAATCTGTCGTACAATGCAAGAGACTTGGCATAACTGCCACGAGATATGTGGGAGTTCTATTCAACCTTCCACAGCAACATGACATAGAGGGCAGAATTCAGGATGGTCTTACATGTGATGCCTGTTAATTGAAATGACTTCCACTGACCATCTGTCTTCTTTTCAAGATATGTGAAGAGAAGGAAGTCAAGAACTGTTTTATAGAGAAATTTATTACTTATTATGAACTGAAATGTAAACTCCTGGAAACTTCTAATGACAACTGCATATGAAATTGAACATTTGCAATAACAGTTACAATCATTCAAGTTCAACAGTTTCAGAGCCCTTTGGAATCCTGCCTTTGATAAGTACAGCATGTATCATGTAGACTAAACAGCATATTTGATGGAAGCAACAGACTGCAAGTTCAACTTGTCCAGCCTATCATTGTATATATTTAGAGCAACACTGTTCAACCATGTTTGTCCCATCACTGGACATATGTCAATAGCAACAGAGGCCAATGAGCATATGCTGTAAGGTTGCAGTCATCACTGGAATCATCTAAGATAACTTTAACAGGGTGCTTACCTTGCTAATGCTTTTCATGTATTTAGAATGCTATATGCTAGACTAAACAACTCTTATGAATTAATAATTTGGCAATGTGAACATTCTTCTGGAATATCTCCTATCTAAACAATAATATGCAATTTGCATCTGCAGTCAAAGGTCATTAGGCATTAGGAACATTCTTGTGGCTTCTCATGCGAGTGAATAGTCATATGCCTCAATAAATTACCCTAATAGAAAAATGTATTTTAGCACTGAAAACATTAATATTTCTTTTTTGTGTGCTCTATTAAATTACCTCACTGGAAGGTCTTTGGCAATGTGAACACTAATAAGGCTTACCTCTTAAATGTATGTTCACATGGTTCACCAAAGTAATCCTAAACAAGATCCTTTAGCACTCTGAGCATTTATAAGGCTTCTCACTCATGTAAATAGTAGGATGCTGCCCTAAACGACCCCTTTGGGGGTCTTTGGGCACTGTGAACTTTCATATAGTTTCCCTCCAGAATAAATGGTCATGTGATTCACCAAAGAACTCGTCTGAAGAAGGACCCCTGACAATGTGAACATTTATGTGGTTTCTCTCCTGTGTGAACATTTATGTGCTGCAGTAAATGAATCCTCTAGGACAAGGTCTTTTAGCTGTGTAAACTTTTATATGGCTTCCTTCTTGTATGAGTATTCATGTGACTCATTAAATCAACCTTTACAGAGGATCTTTTTGGCATTATGAGTATTCCTATGGCTTCTCTCCTGTGTGAACAGTTGTGTGATGCTACAGTAGACAGATCATCCTAGAGAAGGTTTTTTATCACTGTAAACATTCATGTGGCTTCTCTCTTGTATGAACTTCATTTGCTAAACTGGTTTATTCCTCTAGGAAGAGGACTTTTGGAAATATGAACATGTGAATGGTTTCTCTCCTGTATGAATTATCTTGTACTGCATCAAATGATTCCTCAGAGAAAACTTGTTATAGCAATGTGAACATTTATGTGATTTCTCTCCTTCATGATCATTCATATGGTTCACCATCTGAAACCAGAAGGAGAAGGTATTCTGATACTACAAAAAACACTGTAAACATTCATATGGCTTCTCTCTCCTGCTTCTTGGAAAACTTTTCAGACTATTTGACTTTCCATGGCATGATCTTCCTTTTAGATCTGCTATTAACAAAATATCCAGGTCTACTGCTGTTGTGATACCAGTCTATAAGAAAACTTTTATGACTACGTAACTTTCCCTAACTTTTTTAAATCTGTTATTATCAAAAAATATTAAAGTATTCAAGCTCTTCTGCTTTAATCATGCCAGTTTGCTTAAGAGAGCTGAAATGAACCCAGTAAAAGTCTGTGGTGTTATGATGTGTCCAGAAAGCATCATTCTTAACCTCCTAGTGTCCTGGTCAATCAGGAAAGTTAAAAACTCGCTCATCCTGGGATGAATAAGAAAAGGCCAATTAGCATCCTTTAAATCATGCCTACAGTCCTATTTCTTTAAAACATACTGCATACCCTATCCTCTGAATTCATCTTGAAACAGCAAAATTTTATTGGTTTGTTTTCAAATTAACAGTTAAGAAAAATTCTCTTCTTCCTAGAATCCCCTTCTTTACTGGAAAAAGAAAGTTCTTCCACAATTTTGTTTGCCATTTCTGTAACACAGCACTTTATCCCTTCCATGGCAAGATTATGTAAATTTATGATGACTTTTTTTCTTCTTGAACTGATAGACTGGCATGTAAAAGTCAAAGAACATACTCAAAAAGGAATATAACAACCATTATGGTGGCTTAGTAAGCAGGAGAAAGAGTTGTGACTGATATACCTGACAGCTCAAGAAAAAGTGAAGGGCATGGAGATTTTATTTATTTCTCTTGAACCTGGTATCATGCTCTACTCTTATTTCAACACGGGCAAAATGCAGGTGGGGAGCAACATGAAAAACTTAGAAATATTACACCAAGCACACTAGAAATAAATGGGATGAAAGGGTGTGGTCAGCATTTCTGGGGTGAAACTTCGTCACCTCAAGAACATGGAAATATTCTAGCTCTTTATTGTCATCAGTTACTTATGTCCTCTATCACCTCAGGATTACACAAAGAAAATAAGGAGCATTTATTACATAAATCTTTGAGCACAAGGGTGGTGAGGATGACACTGGAGGGGTTGTGAACTAGCTTCTCTCCTTACTTCCACAAAAATCACACCGAATCACATATTTCTTCAAATAGCAATTGCCATTCTTCTTCCCTTTCCTAATCTGCTTATAATATAAATGTTCCTCCTCAACACTCATATCATCCAACACTGTACACATTTACCACAGGATCTCTGTACACATAACCTAAGAGGCTGATGTGTATCAAAGGGTACAAAGCTGAATTATTTCCTGTGCTTGCTTGGCAACAGAAAAGACTTCTATAAACTATAAATGGTATAATTTGTCAGCATGATATCTAAACATTGGTGGGAAAGTTCATATAGTCACGTAACATTGGCAGCCATCCCCATTCAGATCTGCAAATGATGATGACCACCATTTAAGGATTAAAAGCCGAGTCTGGGTTTGCTTCTTAATTTTTGAGAGTTGGACAAATTTTCCATGTCCATATCAAACCCTACATTTATTCTATATTGTTATATTCACTTGTTCTATCCATCTTTCTATCTCATTATTTTAAATTTTACTCTGAAAACAGGTAATTATAATACACATATAGCATGTGAATAAATTCAACTAGTTCTCACTACAATACTCTGGTCTAGTAATTACATCATTGTTCAGAGGCAGAGACTAGCTCTCAGGTCTAGCATCTATAATGTTATTAGGCAGAAATATCTGGGGTATTGGGCTGATTGGCCACTGAAAATGATCTTTCAGTTACATAGTTGTGGTACTTTACTAAACAAACTTTCACCATACTCTAGCTTGACAAAACATCAGTTCTAATTCTAAATACAATAATCTAATATGAATTACTAGATCTCAATAAAAGTCATACATTTTCTAATGAATATATTTGAAAGTGTTTTTTTAATGTTACATGTACTCATTCCTCTAGGAAATACACAATAAACATAACTGATAAAACCATTATATAATTTTACTGAAGCACATCAATCAACCTGGTCAATGTGCTCAGTTTTGAATTGTCAACTGCATTAGGAGAGTGCAAAGAAAGTCCCTCATATCCTAACTTCCTAGTACTGTGGGTACCCATATGTCTAGTGAGATTGGAGTTCCTGTTAAATAATTTACCACATTCTTTACATTCATATCTCTTTCCATTATCTTTGTGCAAAAGTGAGTGAGTATTTAGACTTCCCTTTTGAGTAAAAAGTTTGCCACAGTCATTACAACTGAACTTTTTCTTACCAGAATGAACAACCATATGGGCATTCAGATAACTATTCAAAGAAAATGCCTTGCCACATTCCTTACATGCAAACTTTTTCACACCACTATGTGCAGCAAGAAAATGAGTCTTCAGACTACTCTTTAGAGTGAAAACTTTGCCACATTCCAGACATTTGAATTTAATATTACTTTGTTCATGTATATGAGAGTGACTCTTGTTTGCAGAATACTCCTCAGGCTCTTCATACTTACAGAATTTTACACTGTGCATTTGCCTATGTTTCTCAAGATCAATCATGTGACTGAATAGTTTTCCACATTTTTCACATTTAAACTTTTTATCATGAGACTGCAGAACTATAAGATGCTGAAATTTGCTTTCCTCACTAAATTGTTCCTCACATTTCTCATGTATCAGTCTTTTATCACTGTGTTTATACACATCTGGACTGAGATTATCAATATGTCCTAAATGCTCACCAACATTATCATATTCTTGTTCTTGTTTAAATGTAATGCATTTAGTAGCATCATCAAATTTTTGTTCTAGTTTATCACTGTGCTTTAGTTTATGTCTTATAAGAGTTTCTGCTTGAGTAAAAATCTCTCCACATTCTTCACACCTAAAACACCTAAACTTTTTTTCATTATTGAGTGAAAATAAACTGGTCTTACAGCTGCTTTCATCATCAAGACCATGTACACTATTGAGCTTTATATCCCCATGTTGTTGTGTTTTGAAGTATGAGTGATTCCTGAAAGTAAAATGTTTGTCAGATTCATCACATACAAGAGGATCTGAATTACTATGAACACGCATATGCCTCTTGAGATTGCATCTTCGATTAAAAAGCTTTCCACATTCTTCACATTTAAACTTTCTATCACAATGTATAAGTAAATGGGTATTGAGACTGCTCTTCTGAGTAAAATGTTTTCCACATGTATCACATTTGAAATTCTTAATACCACTGTGCACATTCATGTGAATGTTTAAATATGGCTTCCTGGAGAAAAGTTTACCACATTTAACACATTTAAATTTTTTTTCACTCTTGTGCACGAGTATATGGTTATCAAGTGTGCTCTTGTGGGTGAATGCTTTACCACACTCCTTACATGAATAATTTTTCTCACCACTATGCACAAGTAAGTGGGTTTTTAGACCACTATTCTGAGAGAAATATTTACCGCATTTCTCACATCTAAACATTTTCTTACTGTGCATTCGCATATGCAGTATGAGACGATTCCTGTGAGTCAAACTCTTACTACAAATTTCACATTTGATCAGAGCTGAACCATGGCTCTCCTTATGCCTTCTGAGATTGCTCATCTGATTGAACAATTTACCACATTCTTCACATTTGAATTTTTTTTCTCCAGTGTGTATATATCTATGAATATCTAGATTGCACTTCTGATAAAACAGTTTGCCACATTCTTCACAGCTATATCTACCACTGTGGATGTTCATGTGGGAAGAGAGCCTACTTTTACGAGTAAAAACCTGATCACACACTTGACATTCAAATATTTTTTCAGCAGTGTCATGTTGCATGTGTTTATCATACTCTTTTTTACGAGTTTTCTCCATGTCATCCAAAGATTCCTGCATCTTGGCTTCTCATAGTTTAAACACTCAAGCCTTGAGTAGGTGCAACTTCATTCACTGATCTGAAATAGCAAAATGGTTTAGATCTTAGTGGAAACAACAAATTAAGGAAAAAGATGATGATACACATGGATATAATGCATTTATATCTGAAATACAGTTGTTTCTTTTCTATGCAAAATCTTTCAAAGTTGATTCAATATCAGTTTCATCTTCACTCTCAACCATCTCATTCACCATTCACATATATCCCCAAATTTTCCAATCTGTAGGTATGTCATTGCTCTTGTCACATTCTACTTTGTGACATCTCTTTACCCATTTAGCTCACTAACGACTTATTATCCTATTACACCATTCATCATGTTTCTGGCACAATCATTTCCAATCAATCATTAAAAGTTTTTTCACTCCATTTCTTAAAATTCATCCTTTGTAATGAGCAGACTCCTAGCCCTGTCTAGTACATTTTCAACTCACACAAACTTCCCATATCAATCAATTTCCTTTCAAAACAGCTAATAATTCTCCCATATTATAACACTCATTCCTCTTTCCCCCTTGAAAGTCAAGTCTTACTTCCTTTCCTTTCATTCATATTGCACCAACTAATCAACTTTTCAACAAGCTCATCTTTTAACTTATTTTTTAATTGAGGACTCTCTCTCTCTCTCTCTCTCTCTCTCTCTCTCTCACTCTCTCTCTCTCTCTCTCTCTCTCTCTCTCTATATATAAAAAAAAAAATACACACACAAAAAAAAAAAA
>JAUTXX010552457.1:0-10260 GCA_032273605.1 Panulirus laevicauda
AGTAAAACACTGGCGAGATGTTCTCACTGCCAACACAACTGAGGAAGAGTTCAAACAGGTAAAGGCAATTATTTTAACGAGTACTTGAAAAGAAGCTTCATCTATCTGTCTATCTATATCTCTGATGCTTGTTTCTGCTGAAACTTCCTCAAGGGGGGTGGCCACAGTGTCTCCATAACTAGTATACTTCAGAGCTGCTGCTTAGCCTTTAGTGCCTCACCATTAACAGGCCACTGGCAAAGGGCAACTCTTGTGCAGTGTTTGCAGATTCCAAGGATTCCATATGTGTCATTTTATGTCTAAGAATCCATAGTCAGTCTATTTGTCTATAGAATCAACAGACAAATTGTATGGATAATGCCCATGTTCCAGTTTAGGCATGTGAAAATTTTTGTGGATGCTCTTGTTTTGCTGGGTGCAGTTATATTGTTTGATTATTATATCAGACAGTAGTGCTTAACTCTTTAATGGTGGTCATGGTCTTTGAATTTCATCACAGAAAGCCAAAAAAATAAGAATAAAGAGAAACTGTTTTCTTTTTGAAATGGTAGAATAGTATCCAAAAGTAACTGAAAATACTTGGTTATATTAATATATTTGTGTTAGTTGGGCCCAATTCTATGTTTGACAGCTCATTTTCACTTTTATTCCACAATGCCACTCCTTCTGAATCCCCTCTCGTGGATTGAGAAGGATTTTGCTGTATCATTATTACTCCCCCAAATATGTCTTATATTTTGTTCATTTTTTCATCTGCCTGTAAAAAACTTTCATTTCATTCACTCTGTGTGCCTATGAAAAATTGTGACCATATTGGTTTTGTTGTGTACCAAGGAGAGAATGGAGTTTTACTTTATCGTTGATGCCAATAATATATGTTTTCTCATCAGGTAGGTTGTGTGCACTTAGATTTACTGGGTGTTATGGATATTTTTTTTTCTAACATTGGATCATCTTTTCTGTAAGTCTTTGTGTAAAGTACATGTCTCCAAATATTGGCACTAAACTAGATTTTCCTCTGTAGGCTTTAATGTGTATTTGCATAGTGACTGACTACTTTTGCACAGGATTAGGAAAATGTAAAGAATATTTTGAGTTAATCCTTGAATGCCTGGAACTACCACATGAAGACTTGCACAGCAAGTGCAGAGAGTTATCACATGAAGTCCTATGCTTGTGGGCTTTGCTTAAATCCCAATGCATGTATTTTTTCACTTGTATGAATATATGTGTTTCTACATAAAGATAAATCTTTGGGGTAGGAGAGAAAGAATTCTGTCTCTGTATTCCCTGTGTGTAATGGAAGGTGACTAAAGTGGGTGGGAGCAGGCGGCTGCATGCTTCCCTTTCTTGTATTTAAATTTATGGAAGAAGGAACAGTAAGAGCCAAACAGGGAGTGCTCCTCCTCCTTAAATGCTCTGGCTGGGGAATCTAAATGTGTATGCATGTAACTAAGTTTGGGTATACTTATGGATATGAGGCAAGGCTGTGTGATGTTGCCTTCGCTTTGTAACATGTATATGGTTGAAAGTATGAGATATGAATGCAAAACTATAGGGAATAGATGTAGTTAGTTTGGTGGTGAGGTATGTTGACTAGTAAAAATCCTGTCCGCAGATGATACTGTGTTTGCTGTGAGTGAAGAGGAGTTGCAGAAGGTTGTAGGTTTGTTTTATGATGTGTTTAACATAGGTGACTGATTACAAATGAGAGTAGCTGAAAAGTAATGGTATTTGAGAGAAAACTTTTCACTAAGTGAAAGTGCAGATTTTGCAAAGCCTTATAGGGTAGGAGAAGAAAGTGTACTAAACTGTTTTACAAATGTGGAGGGAAAAAGACTGGAAGAGTTAACAGAACTTTTAAGTATTTGTGAACTATCTTGAGTAAGTTTGGTGATATGGAAGGAGTGATAAGGGAAAGTGCAGTATAAGATAGAATAATCATTGGGTCCTGTTATATGATAATGAATGCTAGATATTTAAGAGAAGAGTGAAGAAGGGATTAAATGATGGCATAGTCCTTCCGATCATGAACTTTGCTGCCGAAACATGGACGTGAGATGAGTCACAGAGGTCAAGAATCCTAGCTGTGGAAATGAGCTGTTTGAGAGGAGCAAGTGGTATGATTATGATTAGATGGAATGAAGAAATTGATGGAGTGTCTTGGTATGACTAAATGGTATAAAGTAATGAAGGGGTATATAAAAGCCTTGGTATGGCAGGGAATGCAAAGGTAATCAATTGTGGAGTGGTAATGTGTGAAATATATTACATCAAGTGGTTTGGACATGTGGAAAGAATACAAGATGAGAAATTTAAAAGGAGAGTGTATGATAGTTGGATTTAAGGGGTTGGTGTGAGAGGAAGAATGTGTGGAATGGTGTATATGAAGGTGCCATGTAAGGACGAATAAGTAGACCTTTTTTGTCATGGCCTCCCTTTGACGGGAGTTCCTGGAGGGAATGCATGTCAGAGATATAGATAGATAGGTAGATAGTTTGAACAGAAATGGTTTGAAGCCATAGCATTTGAAGATGCTTTTAACAGCCTCCCTAATTTCAATGTTGAGAAAAACTATACATACAGGGTGAGATACATAACTGAAGTAAAATATTGATTTTTAATATGGTCGGTAGTAAAGGTGTATTCATCATTTCAGATCTTGGACGGTTTATGTCACCAGACTGGTAAGTTCAGCAAAAATTGTCTTGCCCTGGTTGACGAGTACTATTTGCCTCTGTACAACCTGTTGATAGCTGAAATCCACCCCAAGCAAATCTGTGAAGCTGTTGGACTTTGTGGCTTGAATTCTGTCTTTGCTAATGAGGTATGTATTTTGGACATGCTTGGCAGGAAAGCATATTAATAAGCTCTTACTGGATTTATCATGAATATTAAGTTTGTTAGTAACGGGGAGATTAAGTTTAGAAGACACGGGGTAAAGACACTTAAGTAGAATTGTGAAAATATTCAGAGACCAAGATATGTTTCAGCTGTTTTCAGATATATGGTTGATTGCTTTTACTTTGCCCAAATGTAAGACGATGAAGATGAGACAAAGTGAAGGGATGTCTAAAGGAATAGACATGTAAGTAGATCTTTGAAGATCTCTAGAGAGACTGAGATAGGCTAGCTAATTGTTTAACTCTGCTAGATATAGAGTGCTGAAGATGGGACAAAGTGGACGGTCTGATTGTGGCTTCCATCTTGAGGAAATGGGTATGAGGAATTGTACATGAAAAGGACTTGAGGATTGTTTATTGTCCACATTATGATTGCCTTCAAATACTTGGGCTTTGAAATATTTGAAGGATTCATTGTGTATATTGAATCTGTAAAAGATATGCATCTTCACTTTGTTCACCAATTTAGAGAGGGTGCATTAATATGAAGATCCTGAGGCAAGTAACAAAGGCTGGATTAAAAGTTAGGGAATTTAGATAAGGAAGAGCCTAGTTGCAGTGGAATCACTCTTGGTAGTAAAGAGAGGGAAGATTGTAGGCTGTAATGACATATGAGTTTCTGAATGTAGTTTGTGAAGTAGACAAATAGCAATTCTCCAGGATTTGAATGAGAGATTGCGGTTAGGACTTGCCAAGAAAATGCTGAAAGGACTTATTAAGAGATAAGTTGCTTAGCATTCAGAGCAACAAAATTGTAGATAACTGGGACTAAAAGAGTATATTGTAAAGAATTTAATGTTTGATACTAAAAGAAAGTTTAAAACATGGTTCCCTGCAAGTGTAGAACTTCCCCCCTGTATTGCATGAATAAAAACAAATTAGTATTTACCTGTGAAAAGGTGAAAAAAGGGAGGCAAAATAGTTTAGTGTAATAGAAATATTGCATCCACACATGTCTGAATGAGTGTTGTGAATGAGGTATCTTGTTCAGTGCATTATGCATGTTCTCAATTTTTTCCCAATACTATTTCATTAACATGAGATTAAACAAAGTATGAAAAAAATATCTCATGCATGAATGAGGGAAGAATCACTGAGGGATGGATAGTCACTTTATTCAGGGAGTTTGTTTTTCAAATGATATTCCTTCATGAGAATAGAGTAGAATGGCCATAGCATATGCTTATCGGGTGACTTATCAAAATATGAAAGTAATTTTCTTTACTAAAGTGATACTTGTGTATGCACATTTATGTGCCTAATCCAACCCTTCATCAACAGTATCCTGTGTGGACCTTGCTTGATGCTCAGGAACCAGCCACTTTACCCTTGATACCTCTTGAACCTAGTGTCCTGGTTGATGAACAGCAAGGTCATAGAATGACTGGTAATGATGAAGCTGCTGCCATAGAATTTGAGCAAGAACAAGAAGAATTGCATTTGCCTCGTGTGAGACTGACGAATGGTGGAATAAGTAAAATAATTTTTTCTGTTGTTTAAGAATGGATTTCCATTTTGATATGCCAGTTTTGAATTAAGGTAGTTTGTAAGCCTGGATAGGGTGAATTGAACATTTGCTATTCCATATGCACCTTAATTTTCCTTACATGCCCTTAATGTTTTCTGTTGTATGTAGAGCTGTGGTGAGAGATTGCCTAAAGTCACTCAGGAAGTATAACAGTTTTGTTGACAGTGTATATTTACCCTGTTTGTTTTAGTTCCTGTATTTAGAGGTATGGGAAATTTTAAGTAGGTTAGATATTTTGTCCTTTCAAGCTCTGGAGTGGGGACTAGAGCAGCAGGGCCATCTCACCCTGTCTGTGCTCATGAAAAAAAGAATTGTCCTCTTTTGAACCCATTTCAATTTTTCATGGATTACCATTCATAATTTTAATGAATATGAAATCATCTTGGGTAGATTTGTGCTGCTCTGATATATAGGAATTTAGAACTTGTAATGTAGGTACCTTTTTCTGGGATTAACTTTTGCTTCAGTACGGTAGTTTGTTTGTATTTGAAAGTAAATTGATTTTAAAAAAAATTATTGGATGAAGTAGTTGCAGATGTGATGCTTAACTTTTCTAAACGTTTTCTTCACCATAAAAGCAGATGTGTCACCTGTTGGGACAAATGGCGTACTTGGTGGTGCTGTCGGCAAGGGTCGTGTAGGAGATGACAACAAATGTGTTATGTGTGAGTTTGCTATCCACTTTCTCCAGAACATACTTGAGCAGAAAGACACCAGGGTAAGTGTGAAGGCTTTGGAGATTAAAAAGGTGGAAGAGGTGTGAAATAATGTTTTTTTTTTAAAGAAAAAGATAGAATATACATTTCATAACCTTCAAAACATCATAGAATACAATTTATTTCTTGGGTCTTGGGTGCATAAAGAAGCATGTGGAAGGAGATTGCATTATGTGATAAATAAAAGAAGAAAGTATGTGTTGGTAAAGAAATGTTTGAGGATATGTGGTGGAAGGTTGATTGATCATGTAAGGGATGACGTGTATTATTTTTTACCGTGATGGCAGGGATAGTGTATGGTGTTCACTGCTTTTTTTGCTTCATGGATAACATTGTGTACACAAGAGGTTTGGTAGTTTGTGCAGTCTGAGCACGAGAGCTGACTATGGTTTGCTGAAATGGGTCAGACTTATGGAGAGGGCAAGAGAAGAAAAACAGGCAAAGAATATTTGCATCTCAGAAGTGAGGAGAGGGAGGGGGAGACCAAGAAGGAAATGAAAGATTAAGGATGCTCTGTGGGTATCTGGGCTTGAATGTTATGAAGGGCGAGAGGTGCACATGGGAGAAAATTGATTGGATCTGTATGTTATGTGGAAGTAGGAAGTCCTTTCAATGAGCTGAAGTACGGTGGGTCAAATGAAGGAAAAAGTATATTAAACTATGTAATGGCCTGTAGAGCATGGCTTTAAATGGTAGTTCTTGGTTTTACTCTATTATGCATGCCAGCTAGAGGTTGGTTGTGTGCAGAAGAGGTTGTTGTTCGTTTCTTATGCTATCTTGCCGAGTTGGGAGAAGCAATTGGATATGTAGAAAGATTCTGTTTTTGTATTTTTTCTTTAGTAAGAGGAAGAAGGCCATGCCTAATCTTTTTTTAACATCTTAACTGTTTACTATGTCTGCACATACATGCCAGAGCTAGAAACAATGATCAGAACAATGCTAGAAAATTCTGTTTTTAAATTTGCCTGTTAGATATCCATTAATGCAGCAACCAGTTCCTAGCTACAGGATTTAAGAATTTATAGAGTGTAAACATATCTATAGCTAACTTAATCTGTCAGGAAGTAGATACATAAAGTAGAAAAATAAGACAGAATTAGAAGAAAGGAATGCATGTTGTTTTAGGTGAATCAGGTTGTGTTGGGCCGAGTGATGAGACTTGCTAAGTGCAGAGAAGGCAGATCTTTAGTTTGAACATCCTTCGTCCAAAAAGGCGCCTTAATTTCCAATGTGTGATTTAAAGGTGGTAATTCTTGCTTTTCTCGGTTATGTTGATTATTTTTGGATTTTGTCCCTATTCTGCCCCTTTAATGGCATCAAAAAAATGTCCAGTACCTAGCAGTTTATATGATAGCCAAACTCTATCTTAGTGTACATTACACTTAATAAAAGTAGATATAATATTGTTTTGCATAAACTCCAGATGTGAATGTTTGTATTTTTTTGGCATATATGCATTTTTTTTTCCATGAGTTAAGTGCCAGGAATAGGTGAAGAATTGCCTGATTTGTTCAAACCCACTCCCTAACTGTCACGTATAATTCTCTGAACCCACAGCCCTCTTTCCACAACCAGGCTACACAGACTCTTTTGTGGTTTCCCCTTACACTTCATGTGTTATGGTTCCTCCCACTGGAACCACATCACCCCCTGAGTACCTCATAGCTCCAGTTTGCTCAAACTTGTCCACCTCACACCTACTTGCATGCTCGGGCCTCAAAGCGCTAAAAGCTTGTTTCACTGTCTTTCACCTCCTTAGTTCCCCCTTTTTCTTCTTTCTCTGCATCTGACATGTATATCCTCATGGTCATCCTCTCACGAATCTTTTTTTCATATTTCCAAACCATTTCAGCACACTTTTCAGCTCACTCATCCAAACTCCTCTTGCTACAACACCCTTATCTTACCCTGTCATTTCTTATTTCATCAATCTTCATAACCCCTTGCCTCACATCCATACAACATCGTCAGGATTACTATTTCATTATACATGCACTTCCTTGCTTCTTGCTTTATCCATGGTATCGCTCACTTCACCTCCCATAGTTCCATTTGCTGCAATGTCCACCCCCAGATATATAAAGTACTTTATTTCTTGAAGGTCCTTTCCATTCACAGTCACACTCCAACCATCTTGTATCTTTCCACAGCTAAACTTAATAATCTTGGCTTTATTCACATTTATTCTCGGCATTCTTTCACACTATCTCCTAATCCCAGAAGCCAACCTCTGCAGTTTCTCATTCAAGTATGCTACATAGAATCAGTTTTGTAGTATTAGAGACACACATATGCTTTCAGAAAGCATAGGAACCTTAGGCACATAGTTGCCATTCCACCCATCTTCTTTTTGATTTATTATCCTTGAGTAGTGGAAGAGCTGGCATTTTATAATCTACAGCAAGTTGAGCTTTCATATCAGAGTTACAGATAATTTATTTGCTGCTTGTAAATTGTGACTTGACAGATTCAACTTTAATTAGATTCAGGAATGATGAGTTAGTTTGTGGCCACTTGTTTGAGGTAATCACATTCATAGGTAGCTTAACTCTCTTATTCCACAGGTCATAGGTATATATCTGCATAGTTTGTAAGTGCAAGTGTAAAGAGAACCTTTTTAAATATGATATATGTCAGTGAATGGCAAATTTTTAAATCCATACAGGAGGATATCGAGGAAGCAGTAGAAAAGCTTTGTGACTTGATGCCTAGCTCTGTAGCTGATGAATGTGAAGATTATGTTGAAGCTTATGGAGATCAAGTCATTGAGCTATTAGCTCAGGAGATGGACCCAACAAAGGTAGGTAGAATTTGTGTTTTTTTATTACATTTTCATGTTTTTTCAATTAAGTTTGGTATTTAAGCTTAAAACTTTTTGAATGGCAAGTTTAGTTAGTATGTAAATGTGATAGGTATGTTTTTCATTATTTTGAAACTTCGTAGGAATGGAACATTTGATTTGTGAAATGCTGGAGGAATGATACTTTGGGTACATTCACACAATGGTTTGATAATAGGAATAAAATCATTCTGATACTGGGAGTAGCCATAGTAGGGTTTAAACATTTTTCCCCCCCTTTTTTTTTTAATGAGCAGGAAAGAATTAGGTCACTTTAAAGGATTAAATTATTGATTGCTCCTTAGATATTTCTATACCAGAAAGGGAGGAAAGGTTGTAAGAAGATGGAAACACAAAAGAAGCGGGATTTCACAACTTCAGTTTTCAAGGAAAGGAAATGTCATAATAATCAGTCTGTTTGTTGCTGGTTACTAGACAAAATCTGTGGGAAGTAGCAACCAGGCATGTGTCACATCTATTGTCAGTGGCTGGGACACATGCAGACATCTCATGAGTGCAGTAGTCAAAATAGTACCTGTAGAACAGGAGGGCAGCAACATCACAGCTGACTGAAAGTGCTAGTTGTAAAGAAATAATGGCTGGAGAGTTGATATGGCAGAAGGCTTATGGCTCATAATTCCATTCTGGCCTAGTTAGAAGTGAAGGAGAAACCTCAGATATGCAAACTGTACTCCTTACTGGGTTAGATAGAACCCTAACAGTTGCAGAATTGTTGGTCGCAAGAGAATTAATTACGGCACCCATACAGCTGTCCCTGCATTCAGAAACCAGATTTTGTAATGCTCAGTTTTTTGTGTTTATTATTGCTATATTGCACTTGTTTAGAAATTTAACAGTGGGACATAAGTGAGATTTAGAAATAGAACCACCATCTATCTTTATTTGACACCCATTCTTGCTAGGAACTCTCATCAAGGAGGATGACCATGGCAAAATTCTCCTCCATCTCAGTACACGATTCCATGCATTGTTCCTTCACTTCTATCCCTCCAGTACTCTTCTGATCCATTTCCCCATATCACAGGTGGTTTTTCTCACACCAACTGTAGAAGCACTGTAGTGAAAAATTGGGATTGTGCTATATTTAATTTACTTTTTCCACATTCCAAGAAACTGTATTTAAGTTTGAATAGAGAGAGAAAATAAGTGGAAGAGCAAGAGTGAGTATTAGTGAGATGAGAAGGAAGATACCGATGTCCATATTTTATGTGCTTATATCATTATGCTTCTTTATTTTTCCTTTTTGATTGTACATCCCCTAATGCATGCAAAACATGCCAAATATCAAGAATTCTCTGCTATACTTTAAGTTCTCTCTTAGAAAGGAATTGCCCTCCATTTCAGTATAACTGGCATTCTGTCATATTTTAACTGTCTTGTGTAACACAGACATCATTAATTTCTTAGCCTCTTTGCAAGAAAGGTAATGACGGTTACCTCTGTTCTGCGTGATTGCACATTCCATCATTCATATGTTTTCACTCTTTTAACATCACCCATAATTTATCTTTCAATTATTTGTGGTTTATAAAGTGCCAAATGACAGTATACCTTCCATACTAACTTGCTCATTGATTTTTGAAGGAGTTATGTATACTGAGATGATGGCACAAATCCACTGCACTTTAACAATTTCTGTTCTTTGTGCTTTGTGTCAGGTTAAGTTTTCTTTTTTTCATTATTCTTTCCAATCTTTCATGGGTAGGTTAACAAATATTTCTAATTTTCTAACTTATTGTTTGTCATAATCATGCATGTTTTTTATCATTTTTGTGTGCTATATTTTGGCATATTGCATATCCTCAGACTACATATAAATGATTTTCTTACTGGTCTAGTACCTTCATATTCTGTGTACGTTTTCTTTCACTGAATGTTTATCTAATCACTCATTCCCATTGCACAAGATTTTATTCTTTTAAGGCATTTTAGAACTATATCTTTTGTAATTTGAATTGGAAAGTTTTTTGTTAAACAAGTGTCCTTGTCAGTGTATGTTCCTGTGTATCCCCTATTTCACCCAAGGCAGAGGTCATTGTAGAACTGATCACCCATACCTATATTTACTTGGAATTCTACCCATTTATTCAAAATTTTTCTGACATATGGCTTTTCTGAGCCATTTTGGATACATGTGATTTTTTTTTATTAAATAAGACAATGTGGTATTTCTGATGATTCTTGTGCCAGATTTAAAGTTAAAATAAAAAATGTATCAGGTAAATGGATTATGATTTTTATTGAAAAATTTAT
>JAUTXX010552479.1:0-10259 GCA_032273605.1 Panulirus laevicauda
AAACATGTATATATACACATTCCTCTGGTTTTTGCTCTACCAATGGAAGGAAGGGGATGGGGGGGTTGGATGGGGATTTTTCCTCTGGGGCTCAGTCTTCTGTTCTTGATGCTACCTCGCTGATGCGGGAAATGGCAAATAGTATGAAAAAAAATGTATATGTATATGGTATGGGGGAAGGAGGTGTGATTGGGCTGAAGCATGGCATATGAAGTGATCAAGGGAAACAGTGGAGCAATCTCTGGGAGCAGGCTGGATGGTGGGCTATGATTTTGGTACATTATATGTGATAACTAGAGGACAGATATGTACAAAGAAAGCTATTGTTTGTTTGTTCCTGGTGCCACCTCCCCATGATAGTGAAGCTAAAATTTAGGGTAATCAACCATAATTGAGCAAGCTTTGTGCCAGCATGTGCCCATCATCTGGGATTTAGAATTTCTTTGATAAAGATTCTGAGAACCAGTACTGTGAATGTTGGAGTTGAGTGAATCAGTGAAGCATGTTCACAGCACTAGTTAAACATCCTTGTAAGAATTTCTGTAAGAGCTTGTGCTCTTCAAATCAGTAATTACTTTCTAATCATGTTTTTGTGAGTAGTTTGAGATGGCTATGAACAAGGTAAAAGTAGTGGGAAGGGATGAGAAATTAGGATTGAAAGTGGGAAAGTTTGTAAAAACATTCAATTTGTATCTAAAATTTTGTAGTGATTATGCAAAAGTACAAACTGCATACACCTGATTGGTGAAGAGTTTAACTGTATTTTACAGATTGTTTCTTAGGAAAAATTACATTATTTAAAGTTGCCTTTTGTCTTTATGGCATTCTTCCTGGTATTTTCTGGACACTACATATCAATTATTGCTGTTTTATCTCATGAGAATAAGATCTACAGAATTAAAAGGACCATGGTTGTGGAGAGCAAACATATGGGTCATAGTACATTACGAGCAAAACAGTGGCACCTTACTTGCATATATATTTGCTGGAGGCTTGATCTTGGAAAGTTTGGTGGAAGTTATAAACCATCCACAAATGACTAATGGACCTTTCGTCACACATTTGTGGGTATAGCCTGGCTCTGATTGTGTTTATTAGTGTTACAGGAAGCAGTTAAATGATATATATTTCCAGTCGGTCATTAGGTCTTTTGCTTAATTTTTCTTCTGCCTGACACTACTAATGTTAGACTCACAAAAATTATCTCTGATTTCAAGCACGGTATTTGATGTTAAATGACTGTTTGAAATTTTGTAGTAGAGACCTTTTTTCTAAGAGTGGAATTGTGCATTACTTAACTGAATGACGATTTAAGTGTAGAATTGTGCATTACTAAACTGAATGACAAATGAAGATATTTTGATCCAAGCTTTCCATCAAAGGGAACTGTGTATAGTATTTGTAAGGTTATGGCATGAAGTAGATATGTGAATTTGAAGAAAGTGGTTAGAAATGCACAAGACTGATTGATAATTGAAAACGTGAAGAGTAAATTTATGTAAGTATCCAAAAGCATTTTCACAAGGATTACTGGCGAATGGTGTTAGTATGCTGTATATGCATCACCACTTATCGTAGGATATTCCCATCTCTTAATGTTTTGTCTCTTAAATGAAAATTTAATTTAGTGCTACTTTTGCATATTAGTCCTATCCTCATCCGAATAAATTGAGGCATCTTTAGGAATCAGTAAGCTATTATATATATGTAAAGAGAGTAATTTGGGATATTTTAACGACACATTTTCTGCCAGGATGAAGTGGCAGCCCTTTGCTTCCCATATTTGTCTTGATGTCAGATTTCATGCACTTTCAGTGTGTTATGAAGTAGACCCTATATGATTTTATGGGTAAGCTGTAAGTGGCTCTGTGTGTAGGTTTCTTGTCAATGCCATTATTTGAATATGTAATGGGAATACCCTCAGCATATTTTTCATTTGTTTTGCAATACATAGACTGTTTGATTAGCATCAAGTATTATTTTAGTGAGTCCCATGTTTAAAAGCACATAATTAAGATGAGCTCCACAGTTCATGGTCAGGAACAGAAAATTTATTTTGATTTGAAACTTTTTTATATCTTAATAAGCTTACTTGTACCAATTGCCAGTTTGCATATGCAGTGCTATGCCTGAAATAGAAACCAGCTGGTTTGTTGTCGTTGGCTGGGTGATCTTTGTCTTGTAAATGTTGCATTCTCGTCATCTACATTGTAACTAGCAGGACCTGGATAGCTTGTGGTTAAGTTGATCATATTGTTCAGTTAAGATTTGCCATGTCAAAGGTTCATTGAGTGCAACCATTATTACTACAAGTTGTAAGATGTATGTCTCTGCATTGTGTAAATTGTTTGAGCACAGAATGAAAATCCCAACTTATATTATCTTACATACAGAGATATATTTCAAGTAATTTTTTTCTTACTTCTCTTGAGGTCAATGTTTTTCATGCATTTTCTGTTTGGTGTCACTGTGCTATCCTGAAGTATTGCTGATTTCAGAGTTTTCTTTAAAATTATGAGAAGTAAGCTTATAAAGCTTAGGCTCATTAAAAGAACTTACTGATTAGCACTTACTGGTAATAGATATCATAAGAATTATGACTATCATACAGATATAGTATAGGTAGGTAGTAGACAGGCTTACCTCATCAGTCTTAGGATTACATCTGTAGGAGGATATTGGGAAGCCTAAGGAAGATTTCTCTCAAGGCACTTCTTTCTCTTATTAATGATTGACTTACTACATCCACACTTACTGGTCTGCCACATATAAAGTAATCCAAGACTGTTTTTTATATTTCTCTACGTTCTTATTTTCTGTATATTCTCATGTTGTATCCCATCTACTTGTGATAATGTAATTGCTTAGGAATGCTGATTATATTTATTTTGGTTTATATTTTCACAGCAAAAGTGCTGCCTTTATATGAGGTGCTGAACTAGTGTGAATAATTTTGGCATATATTGTAAGCTCTGCTGGTGCAGTTATCTTACAAGTATGTGAAGATGTATTGTAATTAGATGTAAATTTTAGAAAAGGGATATGCAGCATGAGATTGTAAATATAGAGTCAGACAACAGGGATGTGTTCACATAAATGTTGGTTGACATTATAGGTTTATTGTAGAAATGTAATATATTTTCTTTGTTTCAGTAATGTTCTTTATTTTAGCAATTTCATCTGTATGTGACAACATTGATGAAGGAAATTTTTTTCAGAGCATGAATGGTATTACAGTTTGGTTGGTTGGTTGTATTTTCATTGGTTTGTAATTTTGATGTACAGATCTATACTAAAAGTTTACTTGGCTGTGTCCAAGATCAAAGGTACTGAGACCTTTCAGAAAGGGATCAAGCGACATGTGCAGGATTTATGACACATGGACAATCATGAAGAGACAAATGTGGCACAGATAAAGGAAATTTTGAAGTTGTAATTCCACTAAATCTTAAAAATAATATGTCTTGTATACTGTTATTTATGTAATAAATATAATAATTATTTTTTAATTTTCTCAGAAATCTTTGTGATGAGGTTAGACTTGCCTCAGTGTCCTTTATACAAGTAGAAATGTACATAAGCGTAGATAGTATTTCTTCCATTCCAAAATCTTATCTTTCCTCTGACACATAACTAGGAAATCTCAAATTCATTAAAGTAAACACAGCAACTGCAGTAGATAAATGAAAGTGGTGGATGTTGGTTATCCTACTAAATTTATATATATAATGTTGCTATTGACTGTTGTTGCATGCTTTTACTTATTAGATGTGGCTTCAAATATTTCATTAACATGAAATTTTTAAGGCTGTTTGAATCTGTCCAAAACAAAAGTCTCCATATTTAGGCACTTTAAGTATGCAAACTGTATTGAAAGATTAGGAATTTATACTCACTTAGAGATCATATCATTATCAGTTTACATTAAGGTTGCCTTGAATAAAGCTTTTTAATTGTTGTCAGTGGTACTTAAATGGTGTTTTACTTAATCATTATGTTGTGTGCCAAGGAAATACATCCTTATTCCCGTATAAATTTTCAGCTCTATATAACTTTCACATATTATGTATGAATCGGCTTGAGAACTCACAGAATGGTTATGTTGGGGCCTGGTCAGAGATAGGGTTTTGTGGGATTGATTAATAACTTATGACAGCTAGAGAATTAATGTAAGTGTATGAAGCCTTTTCTTCGTCTGCTCCTGGCACTACCCTGCAGACTTGGGAAACAATGAGCAAGTATAAGGGAAAAAGAAATTTGTTTATATGTTATATACATATGCCCAATTTTATTTATATTTTATAAAGGCTTGGTATTAGAGAGGCTATGGGAAATAATCCATTAGAATGGCATGTAGTATTACAATATCCTTGTCCTGTTTTGATTACATATGGAATTTGTTGAAGGTTTTATCATTGCACGTGCTTTGTCTAACTATATCCATTTAGCTCATTGCTTTGTTAAACAAGGAGGGTGTCTTTTGGAATATTTTTGTTAAATTTTACATTGATTTAGTGGAAATTACATTATCATTGATAACTACTGTCATGTAATGCAAACGCTTGCTTTGTACTGTAATTAAGATTGAACGAACCCATTCATTATCAGGTTTTCACTTAGTAATAGACTGCATTTAGTATTAAAGTCCCTGAAGGTACTTCTGTAAGCAAAAGTGGTATCAATTGCCACCTTTCATATTGTAATTCAGTCTAATCCATATCAGCCTTGAGCTCAGTTACTTGTGCTAGCCAACACAATCCCACATCTCAATCTTCACCTCTTTTACTCACCCTGATACAAACTACGCATTTTACTCCCAGAACATTCCCAAACTACTTCCACCCCCCTTGTAACTTTCAAAAAGTTTGTTTGTAAAAGCCAGAGAACATTTAGGTCTCACATAGCACAATTCTCTCCATTCTTTTCAACCTTTGTACAGTAATGTAAAGTAAGCCTTCGAGGTCAAATCCTCGTTTGGCTCCTTCCTCTGATCCTTCTATTAGATTGTGATGATACAGGAGAGAAGGATTTCCAGTTCCCTTTGTTTTTTTGGGGCTTCAGTGATACACTGGAGATACATGGGTGGAACAGTAAAATTTGTCTACAGTTTCCAGGGATGATAATTAAAACACGCAGCTTCAGATAACCACCCTTCATAAACAACGACAGATATAGTAATGATATTCAAAAGTAGAATAGGAATAAGGGCAAAAGTGGAAATCAAACATGACCCATTGTATCACACCCAAGCATCAATGTCAAGAATCATGTGTGATTTAATAGTTTTAGTTCGTTTTGATGTTTCAAGCATAGTAGGTTATAAAGAGCATTATTCCTAAACAATTGAGTAGATTTTACGTTGTAGTTTATATGGTGTTGAATTTTTTTTTCCACCTTCAATGCGAGGATCAGTGGCACATGGATGGAAAATATGTACCTAATTAAGATGCATGTTTTCTACAATTTTGTTGGCTAGCTACAATGTCCAACCATATGTCTCACACTTTTTCTTTTAAGGAAGCAAAATTGCGTGAAAGGAGATAAGATTGTAAGGTGTACAGTTGAATTATGTTGAGTACCAATTTTCATGCCCGGGTTTTTTTGTGGGTGGAAACGCAACCTCTTGTGACGTCATCGCAGGAGAAGGCAGATTAGCGGGAAGAAGGACTTGCGGTTTGACTTTTTTAAGTGTTAAAAATGCGTGATTTAATTGATGAGTCCAAGTGAATTACCAGCACGTTTATTCCGATTAACTCAAGGAAGCTTCCGGAGGTGGTTTTCTCGTTGAACGTGAAGAATTGACGTAAAAACGAGAAGATATCCTGGAGTCTCACCTCTCCAAACTAACCGGTATGTCATGTCATGGAATTAAACCAACTGGTGTACGTTTGAGTATATTTTGTAACGCTTTCTTCTGTTTCGTAGTTTCAGGAGACTGCACCAATGTTCTTATGGAGTTCCAAATTAATTAGTTAATGTTTTGGGAGCAAATTGAATTAAGAAGTGTTCGATGTCGTCAAGGGCCTGGGAGTGGGAGGACATGAACGTTCATGCTTTTCGAGTCTACCATATTTTATTTGCAGACTAAAATCATGATTTGTGAAGTTATCAGAGTATACAATATGAAGATTAATGTATTTGAGTTTTGGTGAGGTTTTTGAAATGACTAAGAAACGATTTGGATAGAATATTTTTTGACAGGGTTTTGACTAGGCGGCCCAACATTTTTGGCGGTTTCCACGATCTTCCATATTTGTACTTCATCGATGGATTTATCGACTTTGAGGATTCTCTGAACATGGAAAGTGTTTTGCAAATATGGAGAGTCGTGCAATTATCAATTATGATCTAAATTATGATATTTTACTTCCGTGATGTAAGAGATAAATTCGGATTTTACGAAGTCCAGATGGGTTGCGCGAAGCTCATGCGTATCGCCATCTTGGATTTTTAAGAGACTTGGGTTAAGCTGCACGTATTAACCTTACCTAACTTTCTAAACCAGGAGGCTTCGAATCCCAGACTCATGCCTATTTCAAAGCTGCTACAGCTTACTTTAACATCACCTACAGGTGGCGCAAGAATATTAAAGAGATGTTGAAAATACGACTGCAACATATACTTAGTAGTCAATGGTGTCGACTTGTCGGCATTGTCGGCAAGATAGCAGCCACTACGTACACATTATTTCATATGGCGTACACATATTTAGCAATATTCAACTGATTTAAAAATTGGGTTTGAAAATAAGATAGGCAGCACATGCAAATAGTGATATAGGATTTCATTGTTTTACTAGCGGCCAAATGTAATCTTTTAATTACGCATCCACAAATTAAGCTTCGTAGGGGAAGCATTCTGACTATATTTCAAGTTTTTGTATAGTGTAGGTTTAGGTAGAATTGCCTTAAAAAGTGTCGTTTTGCATATACTGCTAGTGTTCCCTTCGGCTTTCTTCAGTTAGGCGCGCCAATGAGGATTGAAAGCACCCAGAGTAGTAAAGTCAGGATGTGTTCTATGTTGACTTGTATATATTTAAGGATATGGCATGACTATCAGCAGTGTTGCTTTATTCAGATGTAAAGCGTTAGCTCTTTGGTTACCAGCGAATTAGGTACAGACCTGTCAATATCAGTAATAGAACAAGGTAATGATTGTGAAGGATTTGTTAGAAATTGATGAAGTTAGGCAGGAAAGTTGAAGTGGAAATTGAGCTGACCTACGCTTCCTACAAACTGGTAAGCTATTTAGGTTAAGGCATGATTATTTGCTCTGTGATTGTATTGCATATTATATATACATATTCGATATACAAATAATATATGTACAGCATGTTGTAGGATTTGATGCTATGACTGTAGTTATTATGCTAGATATATGTACACTTTTTTAACGTTTCTGTTTGCAGAAAGGTAAATCAGGTTCGAAGAATATTAATATCAGTATGAATACTTATTGAAGAAAGAATTATCTTTACCATCCATGAGAATGCGAATGTTTTACCAAGTCCGGATTTTATGGAATTACGTGTAACGTAAATTGGAATGTATCTAAAGAGAAACTTGATTATATGGGGTACCTTCCATTCCTCGTAACACCTAATTTGTGTAATAAATTGTTCCACATTCTCTCTCCCTCTCCCCCTCCCCCACCTCCCCGGAGTATTTTGTAAGCTACCAGATGTATAATTTCACTTAGTGTAATTACATTATTTTATCACTTCAGTAAAACAATGTGAGGTAAAGTTTGTCTGGACGTGAAAACTACCTGATTTTTTTTTTTTCTGTCTAACAGTATTGTTTAAAACCATTAGTTTTCCTAGTAATGAATTTCCTGTTGAGAAAAATTATGCGCCTACTTAACCCGTTTTCTCTGAACAGCTTTTAGAAGGTTATGTCTTCGAGAACCAAGTGTTGTTGCTCTTGTTTCCTTCTCGAAGCGTAATTATAATATATGTGTATTTAAATGTTGATTTAAGTTTATCTGTTCTCCTGATGTTACGTCGCTGACGCTGCAAAGGTAAGCAGGTAAAGATTTTATCCCAGTGTACAGATAGACTTATTCCTGTTATTCAACATTACCTTGTTCACCTAACGTTAGGTGAACGAACATTTTTGTGCTTGATACAATTTCCCATGCATTTTCTGCTCGATTTCAGCTTTCATTTTTATGTTTGCTACACACGAAGCAACATTATATGATTTTGTGAGTCTGTATGTCAATTATACACGAAATCGTCTCCATTCTTATTCGCAAATGGACCATATTTTCCATTCATTGTTTCAGTGGATTTGTTGTTGTACGTACGATATGTTTAGTTAAGCACATTTTAATCCTGGTATTGTATCAGAATTGTCTTGTATTGGATTCGTAGTGGGAATTAGTTGGTATAACTTTGCATCAAACTAATGTAAACTTGAAATGCAGGAGCGTATATAATTATAGATAGTTTGGTGTTGCTGACAGACTCCGCTAGTGACTCACGAGCCTAATTGTAGTTTGTATCCTTCCCAGTTGTACCTTAGCGTCATTATTTAGCTTCCTCAAACTTTTGCTTTGGATGCTCCCTTGACGGGTTTTACTATGCAGTATATTTTTCTTCCTATATTTCATGACGAGGCACTGAGATCAGTACCGTAAATATTGTTATGAGTGAAACGTCAAGGTGGCGATACAAAAACAAAAAGTGCCTTTTTGAAATAGAGATTAGATTCTTCTGTTTAGCACCTCTTGACTGGTAGAGTTAGAAGGCCTTAAACTGTCTTGCGTTCGCCTTTGCTGCTCCTTTTTGTTGTTACTCCCCCTCTTGTGTGTTCTGAGTGTGGCTGTTGGGCGTGGTCGTGAGGTGTGGGCGTGGCAGGTGAAGCATTGGCAGGCGTGAGGTGTGATAGACCACGCCTGCAGGGGCCCATAGCTCCTCGTTTCAAAAAAGCCTATTTGCATTTTATAGCCCTTCGCTGCGTTTCGGGTTCTCTGGCTTCTGGACCCCATTGGCGCACCTTAGGAGCAAATAGCTTGCTAAAGGCAGTAACGAGAGGAGTTCTTGACTTTGACCTGACCCTTAAGGGTTAGTTCAGAGGCAAGACCATCACGAACAACACACACACACGAACTTGATATTTTAGAAATGTGGGATTTATGAACTGAAAACGGTGTTAGATGGCGTACAGCATTGGTTAAGTTTGATATAAAGATATCTTGATAGAAATAACTGTAGACAAACGTCAGTTTTCCGATGTGTAAAAGCAAAAATGCTCGAAAAATATATTCGACGGTTAATCATTTTTTTGGTGCATTAAACAAGCGAGCAATTACTTGCTGATAATTGTCAGGCAAGATGGTGCTACACAAGGTCATAATGATTTTGAATGTTAGAGATGCATTGTACAGTCAGACCATGGGCGAGAGAAGGAAACGGGTCTCGTGCTTGGGCTAGTCTGCCCATAGATAAACATAAAGAGGGAGATAAGAATAGATGACCGGGGGGGAATGTCTGTGGACTGATCCAGCATGTTATAAAATGGCAGCATTCGGCAACCTGTTCGCTGCATACTCGATCCTCTTTCGCTGGACCGACCCAGCCAGCCAGGCGGGAAGCTACTACGCCAGGCTATATAAACGGCACGAGGATTTTAAATTTGTAATTACATGCTCACATCTGCAGCTGCCGTGGCCGTATTGATATTTCTCCACACTGGTTACGGCAGCCGTGCGTGACGGTGTGTGTGGATGGGGGAGACGGTTCGTGGAGGTGGTTATTTTGTTATTCTCTGCTTCGCGTCTACATAGGCTCGCTACTCGGGTATGTTAGAAGTCTAGGGAAGGTTCTAAATCTTCATCACTCCGTAGCTAAGTACGGAAACTTTGGACGAATTGCTGCTATTCACTGTTTTGCTTTAATGTGTGTGATTCATGTTTAGCGCCGGCCCTTTTTAAAGCAGCGCAGTTTGTTCTTGCGTACGTTGTAGTAATAGATTTGCATATGCATATTAACGACGTTTGCCTGTAGGCAGTATTTTCTTGGCTGGCTCAGTTTAGACGCCTAACGTTTATATGCAAGATAATTCGGATACGTTCCTGCATTTGAATGGAGCAGCGAGTGTAAGACGGCTCAGCGACCTCGATGAGTGTTGGCTGTTGGCTCATCACATTAGAATAGATTACATTTGTATTATTATTATTATTATTATTATTATTATTATTATTATCATTATTATCGCTATTCTTATCAGTATTATTGCTATTTTTATTATATTAAT